>MU216688.1:5698-20675 GCA_018584345.1 Thuja plicata | reverse complement strand
CGCAAAATAGGGTAGCATTCTCATAGACCAGAGCTTGGGTCCATCTACCCAGTTTGGATTTCAATATAACAAAGTTGGGCAGAACTTTGTTCACATTGACATTCACGCAGAAACGAGCAAACACAAGTCTAGATTTAGATCTTGTTACCTGGTCTGTTGTTATGAAAGCACCGAAGGAATCCCCTATCCATCGGAAAACCCGCTCATCCCAATACTCCAGTGGAAGGCCTGGGAGGCGAACCCAAACAGGGGCTAACCTAGCAAGGTTCGTTGCCAGATTGAAACCTGGTTTCCACTTCGCAAGGGCAAGGAAGTCTTTTCCATAGACCCATGATCTAGATAACACTCTGGTCATATCCTCCATAGTGGTGAATCTAAACAGAAAGATCCCACCTGGCATGGCCAAAACTAGGACTGAACCCTTGATCTTCCACTGAGTAGCAACCCACTTTCGGACCATCTCAATGGAAGGGCAGAAATCGAAGAATCTACCCACCAGAGCCAACAGGAAATCTGCCATTGTGCGATTTACAACGGAGTCCGGGAGGGACAGTTCTGCACCTTCATCAGTCTGCACAAAATCCACCAAAAGGGCCTGCAAAGATTGTTGAGCTTCCCCAACAAGAGCCCCTTTCCAGGTAGGTTTAGGAGACTCAACAGAAGAAGACGACACCTTTTGAGAGTCCCCTATTGACTCTGGCACATTGCACGTGATCTGGGGTCCATCCGAACCAGCAGGTGCGTCTGCCAAGAGGGCAGCATCTCCTCCCGGGGAGGCGGGCATGGGGTCCTTAATTTGAAAATGGCTTGGGCGGGAAAGCACAGGAGTGTAGGAGTTGTAGAGTGATATCTGTTTTCACTATAAAACATTAAGGATTGTTACATCCCACTCGGTTAAGAGATTTTCTAAATCAATGGTTAAACTAAAACAATAAATGATCTATTCAATAATACAACTTTAATTTGCATATTTTCAGATCTATGTTAATTCCACAAATACATCTTTGATCAATGTGCTCTTAAATTCCTTTTTCTCCCCTTCTTTGTTCTGCTTAGTGAATTCTCTGTCCTCTGTTTCTTGGTGTCTACAGAATTTAATCACTCTTTTCTTTAGTCTATATGATGAGATCTATATGAAGAATTCTATCTTCACCAGAATTATGCTTAGCATTCCTCTCTTTCATTATGAATTAATTTCCTCTTTATATAGACATAATTTCACCATTCAAACTCCTTGTCTTTCTTGTTCTTGATGTAGATTGCTTCTTGATCTGCAAATATCATCATGCATTTCTTTAATCTCTAAATCTCTGCTTTAGTTTTATTTCATAGATTTTTCCTTGACAAGTGTGAATAAAACTAGGTTTAAATCTTATTCATATCCCGAGTTCAACTGGTCAATGAAAATAAAGCAATCAATCAGTTAACTCTAGATATAGCTCTTGCCAGCTGAGTGTTTTTTTGTTTCCTAATTCCAGTTATTTTTGTTCAAAGTCTTCAATTATGCTCGGTAACACTTACTTGAGTATTAATGATGTTGGGTAACACTATCCATCAGTGTTGTCTGTCTTTCGGGCAACAGTGTGAACTGCTTGGGGTTCACTATTCTTGGTTAACCCTATCACTCTGTGTATATCTTTACCGACAACAAAAACTTTTTCATTTTAGATCGTCAAGTGTTGTGACAATATGTATATGATTACTCATACCATATCAATTTGACATCAATGACAATACAATACACTAACTTATTTAATGTCTTGCATTCACTTTCTGCATCTCAGTGATCATCAACTTTATATCTTCAAATCATTGAATCAGTTATAGCTCATCAATCTCTCCCTTTGGCATTGATGGAAACATACTGTGAAATATATAGTATAAGTTATGCCATAACATACCAACCTTTGTTTATATAACTAATTCAAATGTCTAAGTCTCGATAAGCTCTTCTAGCTTAGATTTGATTCTTGCAGAGTGCTTTCCCTTTTTTCTATAATCTCTTCTCCCTTATCTAGATAGATGAGTAGTGTTAACTCTTTTCAAATCTCTCCCTTAGATGGATGGTTACTTCATTGAATCCTTCTTCAACATTGTAGAATTACTTCTTGTCTCCCTTTGACTGAATCTTTCTCTCCCTTTGGATGTTCTTATCTTTGATGGATATTTGATATTTCATTTGAATATCTCTCTCCTGGACTGAGTATGATAATTATTTCATTGAATATCTCTCTCCCTTTGACAGAAATGCCAAATAAAAATTCAGCTCTATAGTAGTCAACAATATCTATTTCTTTCTTGGAAGCTTTCTCTTCTTGATATGTCATTGCAGTCCATTGCTTTGCTTGCATCAAGCTGAATGATCTTCTGATAATGTGCGGGCTGATGCAGCATCCTAGTCAACTTAGTGACCAGTAGACAAGGGTCAGACACCTAGTCTATTCCTCAGGTACTCAAATGTATCTTTTGGCAATGGTTTTGTGAATATGTCTATTAATTGTTCTTTTGATTGTACATATTCTAGTATCGCATGCTTCTCTTGTACTTGTTCTCTTAAGTAATGATACTCGATAGCTATGTTCTTTGTCTTAGCATGCATAACAAGGTTCTTTGAGATGTTTATTTAACACTAGAGTATTATCACAATAAATAATTATTGGATCAATGATTTCTTCATTCATACCTTTCAACAATTATTTGATCCATGCAACATTAGAGAAATTTGTAGTAGCAGCCATATATTCTGCTTCTGTAGTTGATTGAGATATGCATCCTCTCTTTTTTCTTATCCATGTGACAAGTTTTTCACCCATAAAGAATGCTCCTCCTTCTGTGCTCTTTCTATCATCTATGTTACCAGCCCAATTGCATTAGTATACAATTGTACATCAAATTTTCCTTCTTTGTTGTACCACAAACCATAGTCTTCAGTATTCTTAAGATACCTCAAAATTCTCTTGACATCAGTCATGTGTGATTCCTTAGGATTAGTGGAGAATCTTGCAACTATACTGAGTGCATGTGTTACATCTACTCTAGTGTGTACAAGAAACATGAGTTTACCAATAATAGATCAATATAAGGTTCGATTTAGCTCATTTGAATTGTCTTCTTTAGATAATTTGCATCTAGTTTCCATATTTGTTCTAACTAGTTTGGAGTCCTCCATTTTGAATATCTTCACAACTTATTTTATGTATTTGGATTGTGTGATGTAGATTCTTCCAGCTTGTTGTAGGCTCTGTAGACCAAGAAAGAATTTGATCTCTCCAAACATTGGCATTGTTAAGGCCTTGAAATATCACCCTAACTCAGGCATTAGGGCATACTAATATCTCATGGTAATAATGGAAACCTTCCTAAGTTGTGGGTGGACTCAGATTAAGAAGGAATCTCTAGATTCTAGGCCGGTTCCTATTGGATTTGGAATATCTCCTATGACAGATCTTTGATTGGGGAAAAGGGAAAAGATAACTAAAAACTGAATAAATAAACTAGAAGGTGGTACACCAAAACTAGATTCAGACTTATCAGAACTTCAAACCAGCATCCAAAAGACCCACACTACTGAGATTTGCAGTAACATTCACTATTCAATGTATAGGTTGACCTAAAAATCACTATTAGGGTTTATACCACAAATAGTGATAATCTACCAACAAACATACAGATTCTGCAAAAGGATATACTTGACAACCTAGAATAGGAATTGAATTATTTCTCTAATCTATGCTGCAAAACACATTACACTTAAATGTAGAAATGTTGAAAAGGATTAATAACAAAACTCAGAAAATATGTGGATAATGGGAACTTTCTTTATTCTCTTCAAAATTTGCAAATGGTTACATCCAAAGGTACAAAATATGCCAAGGAATATGTTACACTCACTTAAACACAATCTTCATCAAAACTGAACTGATGGCTACAAAATGTATGCAAAAGGTACAAAGGAACAAGTATGTTCACTAAGCTACCTTCTCCCTAAATTTTGAACCCCTAAAAACAAAAAGGAAGCTCAGATATATACCCCTTCAAGGGTAATTTTCAAAAATCCAATACCCTCCAAATCAACTAGAAACCCTATTTATAAGGCATAATTCATGCCTCAATCCTAGCCCCTAATGTTGATTTTTTTAAAATATACATCTTTTAAATACATTAACAACACCTATCAACAAACACTAACCAAAACCTAGCAATCAAGAAACACATACAAAAACCCTAACCCTACTTTATATACCCTAAAACATGCCAAAAATCTGACATATCCCTAAGGTCAACATGACCAATACCTATGCAAAATATCTCCATCTCTATCATACATATGTTTTATTGTCGTGGCATTTGGGAGTGGTTTTTGTACACTGCAGATTCTGAAGAATTTACTCCTCTGACAGGGGATTCCAAATCCTAACAAAACTTGGCATTATCACTGTTCTTCACATTTCATTTTACATTTGGGGAAAAATGTAAGGGTTTTGAAACCCGAATCTATGACACCACCTTGCTGTGAACATGGCATTTTTCTTGGCTTCTCTATTCTTCTGATGCTAATCTGGAGTTCATTATTATGATATGAGAGTTGTATTGAAGTCTTTTAGGCTCCACTCTGTGATATTCAGGCTAAAATATAGCAATCTCTATTGTGACTTTACTTTATCTCTATCCTCAAACTAGAGTCCATCATTGCACTATTTCTGTAATCAAGAGCTCAGGCTGTGTTTAGCACTAGAGTGCATGCTCAAACTGGAGTTTCACTATTGAAAAACATAGATCCTAGGCTCCACAACATCACATCTATGCATGCGAACTTAGAGATAAGTCACTCTGCTTGTTAGCTTTGACTTTTTGTATCTTCTGTTTGAACCTATTGTTGCATTACATAGCTTTTTTGAAAATCTCTTTTTGTGGGCTCTAGCTTTAATGGTTCTCCATATTTATTGCAATGATTTCTCTCTCCATCCTTTGTTGTTTTTATAGTCACCTTTTCTTGAACACCCACTGCTAGATAAGCTTCTGTTGTGGCTTTAATAGTTTGAGCTCGTAAATGTTGATGTTTTCTATTATTCTTCTTTCTCAACTTGAGCCTCTATTGGAACACCCAATGGATGTCTATATTTGTTCTAGGTTTTTTCAATATGTTGTCTTCTATTCATTGTTGATAGTGACCATTATGTTTGAATCAATATCACTATTTGAGACCCGACTTGAACTTTTATTGCCAATATGTATAATGTATGAATGTGTTCCATTGTATGGTCTCCCTCTTGCAAAAAATAACAGTGTATCTAACTATTCTTGTGACTCCAGTGAGAGTGTTACACATGGGGTTCAAGCATGGGCTCATGAAACCCATGAATAACATTGTAAAACAAAGAGCTCAAACATTTAAAATGGATAATTCCTTCCATCAAAAAACATTGTTATTTGAACATGCATATATGCACAACCTTAATTAATAATGACACTTTTATTTACCTTGATCCTTGCATATGCACTTTCATTCTTGATTAGGCACTATCATTTAACATGCAAAATAACAATGGTATTTACCTTTCATTCTTGCATTTGCACTACATTTGAACATACATCCAACAATAACATTTTTATTTGATTTACCACATATATAAACACTGCATTGAATATGCATCTATCATCATTATTGATGCCTTGGTAGTAACTTATAACAATTCTCTTGATCCTTCTATCCTTTAAGAATACACTATTTTCTCATCTCCAGTGTCTTCTATTGAACATGCATATTCTCATTATTTGATTGCAAAAATATATATCATTGCTTTGTTGTTTTCTCTCCTTCAAAGATACTAGTATTCAAAACAACATTAAGAGGAACTCTTTATATGATGTTAACAGTGGTTAAATTCTATATATGCATTTTCCAATCTGACAGCACTGCAATTTAGTCCTTTTGTGTATGCATGTTACTTTCTAACAACATTACCATTATTCCCCTTCTTTTCAATATGCGCTGTTATTTGACTTGATTCATATATGCATAACCATTTTATGACATTGATACACATCTATGCTTTGTATATGCATAACTGAAATGTTGATAAACATTAGCATCCATCTTTCATGTGCAGAATCCATTTGATAGTAACTTAATGACACTTTTGGTTAGAATATCACTTGTTTTTTTATTCATAACAGTAGTCATTTTGTTCAAACAAAATTACAACTCATCTTCATTCTGCAAAACTAAATAACGGTGTTACCTTATCCTTTGATTACAAGCAGCAATTCATCTCCTTTGCACATCTTCTATTTTCGTAAATACATATTCTATTCCAATTTTGGAGTATCCTTTCATTGCATTGAACTACAACAACATGTATTCATTCTATACTCATTTTTGTTATGAACTACATCTCCTTTTCTTTTGCATCTTTTAATTCCTAAACTCATGAACTCCTAGCATTCTTTTCCCTTTTGATGATACATCTTGTGAGGTTTGATCATGCGCTCATGACACTCACTACACTGATCCTGTTTCTCTTCTCTTCCATCCCTGGGCATACATCTTTAGATGTGAAGAGAGTGGTATAGTAACTCACAAAGGCTTGGAGTATATCCTCCTGAGAGGTTAGGGTGCCATTTTCCAAACATATATAATCTATGTTATTCTTAGCCTCTTTAGATTTTAGTAATTGGAAAAATAATTTTGACCGCATGTCCCCTCCCTAGATCTAGTTGGCTTTTGCTCTAACCTTGGCCCTCAAAATATTATGTTGTTGTAGTTTCCTTAGAGAGTCCCTATCACATGCTTGGCTAAGTCTATCTTCTTCATTAACTCTCTTCAATTGGCATCGGTGCTCAGAATTACAAAGCTTATCTTGTAATTCTATTTCTAGTCTTCTTGAGTCCTTAGCCAATTTATTCCCTACCACTTAGACCACATTTCTCCAACTGTTAGTACATTGGTTCCATCTACCAGTGGCACTGCTATTTGGTTACTTCCTAGTTGAACCATCTAATAATGGGGATTGTAGCCCTCATTTCGTGGTTTCTAAGAAGAGTAGTATTGAGGGAATAGGAGTTCAATCCCTTTCTGGTGTTGGGGGAGCATCCTACTTGAAAAATGGAAAAGACAACGGGGTGGTGAACCAAGAGTGAGTAGGGAACCACTTTTATAGAGTTACCATCACTTCCTTTCCTAAAGTTGAAGAAGTATTTATTAGCATAAACTCTATCAAGTTTGCAGTATATGTTGGAATTACGAGAATGATGTACTAAGAGGGGAGGGGTGAATCAGTACCTCTAAAACTTTTATGTGATTAGCCCATTAACCTTTGTGTCATGAGTTTTGTATATTCACCTATCTATCTATTCATATTTCTTTATGTATGTGAAATCATAACATAAGTTATTTACATGTGTAAACATTCAATAAACATACATGAAAGTAAATAACACATAACACATGATATGATATCATAGAAAACTCTTGTTAGGAACTAAAAACTACGGTGGAGATGTCACCCACAAAACTTCACTATCTGTAGATAAGAAGGGAGCATGTTAAGGCTTACAATTTGATCACTTTTGATGATCTACCTTGTTAGGATTATTATAGTGGAGACCTATTAGGATCTACTTTGTTTAAAGCTTTAGCAACACTGTTAAGTGTGCACTTTGTTAAGAGATTTGTCAAGAACTATTAAGTCCACCTTCTACTAAAGGATTTCTGATGTGATGTAGTTGTTAGAATACAACTACATTATAAATGTTGATCTGATAGTATATGAAATCTCTAGTTGTTGATAATGGATCCTATAAAGCTTACAATTTATATGTAATCACCTTAAGTGATTGAATGATACCTTGTCTCTGCTCGTCGGTAGCCTTGTTTGTGTTCTTGAGAACTGATATGATATTTTTCTAAACATTACATGAATTCACTTTTGTTGCTTAGATGCTCTTCGTGGTTATAATAATTATCCAACTCTTAATATTATAAATTATTTGAACATCTATATATACTGATTTCTAGGTCCAATTTTGATTCACGCTTTCCAAGTTAACTCTAGATCCAAGGTTTACAACTTGACCTTGATTTTTAGTTAGTTATGTTTTAGATCCGTTAGGATGCTTTAAAATATTTAAGATATACTTGCTTGACCCTCAAGTAATTTTTTAAAACAAATTAAAACTCTATAAATAGAATTACAATGTTTTAATTGACGTGGAAAGTCAGATCAACTTTTTGCGGGTTCTGTAACTGACTGTCAGTTCTGATCGTCAGGCTGCTATGTCATTCTTTTGGGTTTCTTTCATTCTTTGCTCTGTCAGGCTTCTACTCCATTGGTGTCCCTATTTTTAACTTTTCATCAGGTTCCTTGCCTTTTCTACTCTATCAGCGATGTTCATAAAACTATACTGTCGATAATGTCCTTTATGCTTTGTCATCAGTTTAACACTTGTCTGTGTTCATCGGGCAATTCTACACTTAGCATATTCATGTCAAGAATCATCATGTCATTGTGTATGTAGTGTACTTTCCATCGGTTATGCCTATACCGATGACCTTTATCATGTTTTTCACTTAAGTATACTAATGGAAAAACTTAATGTCATCAATCTCCCCCTTTGACATTAGTATCAAAAACTGATATGCACAACATACTTAATGTATTAGTATGTACACCTGTGTATACTTCATATTTAGTCATTTCATGACTCCCCCTATACATATGTCGGTAAGTGTAAGTTTATGTACATATAATTGCCTTCTCCTTTTTGTTTCTTTTTTATGATATTTGATATATTGTACATATCCTTTTCTCTTTCTTCTAATGTAGTATATTATACATATGTACTAGTCATTCCTCCAATTTTGATAATAAAGGAAAAGGTACTTACAACTTATCAAAGATGTGGGAGTGTGAGGCTTTGATTTCCTCCATCATCTTCTCCCATTTCTCCTTCAAATCTTCTAGAGCCATGTGCTCAAGTGATATCCTCACATGTATATCATAGATGCTATCTACCACAGACATCTCTAGGGTCGATATCATATTCCTTGCATCTGTAATGTGTTGTTGCAGAGTGGTGAGGTTTGGCAATATGTGAGCTTGTAGCTCAATAACTTCATTCCTAAATTGTGTCTATGCATCCCAAATTTATTGTCTTAACCTGTTTACCTCTATTATCTTGTCATGATGCAACTTTATTGTATTTGCATCAGAGGTTAAACTTTGTGCACTTTCTATCAGATCTAAATCTAGTTGGGACAACTTTTCACTATTCTCGTTTGTGAAATTTTCAAGTGTGCACATGTGTTGAACTAAGGTAATAGCTTCTGCAATCATAGGTTCTAATTGACTTGCTAATTCAAATATCTTTACCTTGTTCTCTTCCAATTCTTGGCTGATCTTCTCAACTAGTTTGTGTTGATACCTCATTTGTGCCTGTACCTCCATTGCCTTCTCTGCATCTACACCTTGAGTTGTGATGGCATCGATAATAACTACAATTTTTTCCATGACTGATATGTCATTTTCAGCTTTCACCTCAGGAACAAGTTGATGTAGTATATCCCTAGCCTTTTCAAGTGCTTGGGCTTCCCTATGTGCCTTTCTCATTTTCTCTTGTATGGCTTTTCTTTGACACATCACTCCAAACTTTTGAAGTGTTTCAATATCTAAAGTAGATACATCCCACTTGGGTATTTCTATAGCCTCATCAAGTATTACAGCCAAGATGTCTTTCTTTATTACTTTCTTCTTCTTCTTCTTCTTCTTCTCTTTTGGGAGACAGATTGGTGAACTACCATCTGTAGATCTTGAGATTAGATTGATTTGGTAGGTGAAGGTTGAGAAGATGAGGCATCTTGTTGCTTCTATTCAGAGTCCATCTATTGGTTGTGTGAAGATGTCTCTTTAGTGGCCTTGGGTGTATCAACAGATTTTTATTCTTTCTCCTTCATGCTATCATCTTGCTTAACTTTTTCACTCTTTTCTTTTCCTTCATCCTTACTCAATGTTTCATTGTTGTTAGTATCTTCTCCTTTGTCTTTTTCAATAGACAACTCTTGTTGAGTGTCGGTTGCATCCTTCATCTCTGTTTTTGTATCCTTTTGTCTATCTGATGCATCTTTAGTTTCATCATTACCCGTGTCCTCAAGTATGTCATCATCTTTCTTAGATGATTTCTCATGACTCGAATAAATATCGATAGCTTCTATCAATATTTACATGTTGGTCGGTGTATTTACCTCTGTAGTGTCAGTAAGTGTGTCCTATTCATCCGTATTATCCTATGCAATAGTGATGCCTTCATCTTTTTGCACCTCTTCTACAGGGTCTTTTCTTCTAGTTTCATTAATGATAATATCCAACCATATTTCATCATTGACATCGTCAATAAAGTTACCTTTTATTTTCATTTCTTCTTTGGTAACCTCTACTTCATCATTCAAATCAATATGAATTGGGCTTGGTGGAATTTGGATTTTGTCACTTTGTGTTTTATCAAGAGTAGTGTCGGGCCATTCCTCATCTGCAACTTCGGTGTTCTTGTTGCATGTTGTGTCACTCTCTTCTTTGTCCAATTCAACTGATGAATCATCTTGTGCATCTTTAATGATGATGTGTTCTTTCTCTGGGATAGCTTCCTTGGTGGGCTTCTTAAGTATTTTACACCTTCTTAATGCTTTCCTGATCTAGCTCAATTAGCTTCCCTTTGAGAAATTTGTATGCTCTCATTTTGGGTGAGAACTCCTTTTCATACTTTTTCATCATTTCATATATCTCTTCCTTCTTTGATTCAGAAGGCATTAGAGTAACAAGTACTCTTTCGCTTATATGTTTTTCTTGATGAAGTGCAAATGTCCATTAGCTCATTGGGTACTTCATATTCTATGAATTTAAGTGGAACATAATTGTGTTTGCACATTTTAGCTATTATATCTTTTTCAATTTTGTTTTGAACCCCAGGGTCAAATTTTAACAATTTCCTGATATTAAGATATGAAATATATTGTGATTGTGAAATGTTCTTACATATTTCATCAATGGTTTTGGGGACCAAGGGTTCTTTTTCTTTATGTACTTCTATGTCAGCTTCATCCATAGATAATTCATCTAGAACTTGTTTTGTTCTAACCCATTTCCTTCTTTTGGTTGGTTTTCCCTTTGGTGAGGCTGGTTTTCTTTTTTAGGATCTCACTCTCCCTTTCTTCAATGGTGAAGGAGTTGTTTCCTTTACTATTTGGCTTCCTGTTCTTGAAGCAGTTGTTGTCTTTGCTTTCCTAGGTGGAGGAGGAGGTGGTGAATCTGACTGAGTAGCTTCTAAGTCAATCTTTTCTATATCTTCACTGATGGGTGACTGGCCCTCAGTTTCTTCCTCCTTTCATTCTATTTCCTCTTCACCTTCTTCAGTACTGCAAATTTCTTTATTAAATCCTTTACCATTTTGTTCTTCTTTTTTACAAATTTCTTGACAACAATATCTGACTTGATTTTTGGTTTGGCTTCTTCATAAGTGCCAAATCTTGGTTGTTTGTTGTCCAATGGTTCATTCAATAGTGGCTTGATGCATTTTGCAGCTTGTCTTGTTTGGATTTCATAATCCAGTGGTGATAGCCAAAATTTTCTAGGTACTATTGGTTTGATATAAGTAAAATCAGTATCTACCATAAAACATATGTCATCCTTATATTCTTCTATCAAACCCTCTAGTATCCTTGTTCATTCTTGCATCTTTTCCTTAAATCCTTTGAAATATTCATTCATAATGTCATCAAAATTTGTTCCTAATGATTCTATGTGCTCACATATCTGTATGGTGACAGGTTTGCTTATGTTCCATACTTCTTTTCCTATGGAAGGAAAGTATTCCTCAAAGTAAACGAATATGCACATAAAAAGAGAACCAAACTTACAAGTGTTTTTCCTTGATGACCTTATAGTATGCATATTCTCCACAAGTTGATTTAACAATTTTTCTAAAAGATCCATCTTCTTTCCTTCTTTGATGATCTTGTAGGTTGTTCTCATAGCAGTGCTTGCTATGCTATTCATTCTACTGGCCTGAAAGATTTTATATCCTATCACACATGCACCAAACTTAAGCTCTTCATTGGTGATGGTTTTAACCTTGAGACCTCTTTTGTCTGATTTTTCACCTGTTAACATTTCTACTTCCTTCATGGATGGGTGCTTGTGAGCTTTTGGCTTGTCGATTGTGGGATATCCAATAACCGCATGAATAAAATATTTTGTTATTACTTTTGTCTCATCAAGCCACAATATTTGGTTATGCATTCTGCTAAGAACTATCCTTATCCATTCAGTCATAAAAACCCTAGGAAAGTGTAATGCATTTTTCAGACCTTTCACATCCAGATCCTTATGCTCCTCTTTCAGGTTTCCAATGTCATCAGATAGTGCCTTATAGGACTTATCTAGGTCTATATCTCCTAATTCCAAGATCATGCAATGTATATAGGACCTTACATCCTCTACCAGCAAAACCCTAGGTGGGATTTTGGAGAATGCTCTAGAATCATCAGGTTGTGATGTAATTTTTGGGTGTAAATTGTATTTAGGGTCAACACAAGTACTATTGCTAATAAGATTAATCATTTTATTCTTATCTTATTTCAATTTTTATTTTCTTCAAGTAGATGCCATCATATTTTTAAATTGAGGGCTTTCCGCAACTTAAACACGGTGCAATCGGTGATTGTAGGTACTTACTAAATTTCTATGATCGCTTGTGAATCTTTTGAGTCATGTTTGAATATTTTTGGGGTCACACTTCAATATGTTCTTCAATCACTCTACTTAGCTCTGCTTTGTTGCTCAAAAATTGTGGGTGCATAATGAGTTCTTCCATCGTGCTTTTATAACTTTTTGTGCCCTAAGTTGTCATTAATGCCCAACAACTCATCGGTGTACAAAGATTGAGTTCATTGGTTGAGGTATAAATAACATCATCGGTGTAGGTGAAATTTTTTGGGGTAGTTAGCATCTTTGGTGATTTCACTGATGATTGTCAGTAAAATGGAAATGACAACTTTTATCGGCTCAAAGATCACAGATGTTTGTCGGTTTACACTTAGCGACTTGGCTTTTGTGTAATGCTTGATACATTTTGGTAAGTAGTATCAACTTTACTGTGTGTGTTCACCAATGCTTATTTGTACACATTAACCGATGGAATTATTTTTCAATAATTTTACAAGTAATAATATAGTGCATC
Source organism: Thuja plicata (assembly GCA_018584345.1). NCBI lineage: Eukaryota > Viridiplantae > Streptophyta > Pinopsida > Cupressales > Cupressaceae > Thuja > Thuja plicata. Next base: position 7,445 of record MU216688.1, on the reverse strand, counting down.
TTCAATAATGCTAATTTTATCAATACGATCAATGTGTAATGGAACTGAAGCATAATATAACTTGTCACAATACAGTTCCATACTTACTTGTGCAACTTAGTTGGGAATGGTGATGCCACCATATCCATTGGATCGGGTGTCATCATTTTCATTGCTTGTTCTAGCACCTTCAGTATTTTTAGCTTTTATCCACATCTTGTTTCTCATCTTCTTGATGTCATCAATGGTGTTTCCATTGGGATAAGTGCTTGTTTCTGTCAGTCAATCTTTGCAATCTTTTATCACATGTCCAACCTTTTGACAATGTAAACATGACATACCTAGATTGATCCATCCTCTTGGTCTTCTAGTCCATTTTCTCATATAGTTGGCAGATATAAGACCATATCTTCCACATACTGTGTAGTTTACCCATGTGTTAGATTCCCAAACATATGAGTTATCGATTCTTGTTGGTTTATAGCCATTGTTAGGTTCTTTTGGTGTCCATGCTTTCTTGTTCTTTTTCTAGCACTGCTGATGTGTATGTCCATTCATTTTGTAGGTAGGATAGTACTTTTCCATGTAGGTTTCCTTCTTTGGATTTGTCACCTCAGATTTACAGTCATGTGCATTGTGTCCTTTCTTATGACATTTATAATAATTACCAATGAAATTAGATTGTGATTGAGGAATACCTTTCATTTTGTTTCTGCAAATGATTGAGGTGTGGCCTGGTTTTCCACATTGATTGCATGAAAGATTCTTGGTTTTTGGAGTTGCATAAACATTCCTTTGATCTAATTGATTAGATGATTCTCCATTGTTGGTGTACCCTATACCTGTGTAGTTGTTGACTCTTCTTTTTCCGTCAAGGAAATCATCCATTCTTTTATTGCTATCTTCATCTTTCTTGATTAATTCACTATGTTGATTTTGAATTCTGACTTCATGCTTTAGCTTCTCATTCTCTTCTCTTAGCTCACCGATGATCTGTATTCTTTCAATGAGTTTAGTATTTAATCTGTTTGCCTCTTGACTCATAAGAATAATCTGATTGGTAATCTCATGTTGATGATCGGTAAGTCTTTGAATTTTTGATTCTTTTTCTTATAGATTTTCTATGATTTTTCTCCTCTCATCAATAGCCAATGTTCTCTCTGATTCATATTTTCTTGAATCATACATGACATCAATCATTTTTACCATCTAAGTCTCTTGACCGATTTGCAGTATCTTGATTTCCTCTGTCAGATGTAGATTGACCTCTTGTAGACTTGTGATCTCTTCTACTGATGTGTATGATGCTTTGCTTGTTTCTGATTCAACTGAGTTGAAGTAATTTGTGATCTCCTCTTCTTGATAATCTTTTTAATTAAGCCTACATACCATAATCTTTCTTTCATCAAGAAATTTTCTCATGCTTACTCTCACCTCTTTGTACTACTCATAGTAAATCTGAATTTGTAACTGCTCATTCTCAATAGACTTGTCGAGTCTATACTTTTCCATTGTCTTGATCTTTTCTCTTAAGTCTTTAAGATTTTCAAGAAAGAGACTTAGATTTGATACCAATTTTTGGAATTAATAGAATGATGTTGTGTGTAAGAAAATACACCTTCATGAAATTAAGATTAGAACAAACAATTCTATGGAAAGATAAAACAAAGTTAATCTAAGAATTGAAGCTAAATCTATATCATTTCATGGTTCTCTATCCAAGCTTTGTTAAGAGAGCTCTCAGGCTTAATCTCTCTCAAGGACAATC
>MU216687.1:254264-268019 GCA_018584345.1 Thuja plicata | reverse complement strand
ATATGTATGTATGTATATATATATGTCAGTTTTATAGGCTATTTATCTTAAAATGATTAAAAAAATGAATGAAATTTATTATATTAGCCATATTTTATTGGATTATATGATGCTATATGTACTCATATGGAAAATTTATTCTTGGTTGTGGCCTTCTCAACACACAATTTAAGACTTCATATGATGCATGTGGAGAGACAATGATGTGGGAGCACCCAATGTCCTGAATATGTTGTGTGTAAATTTCATGGTATTTCTTCTTTTGCACGTCCCTTGGATTTTTAGGTGGATTTAGAGATCAACATTGTTTTGAAGCCTCTTGGTTTGAAATGGATTCTACTATTGAATGGGCTGAAAAACTGAGAGGGCGGTGAATTAGTTATTCCCACATAACTTTACAAAGCTTTCTCTCTGTCAGTTAACACTTAAACAATTCTAATAACAACTTAAGATTTGTCGGTTTAGCACATTAAACATCCACATAAAATATAAACATGAAATGAACAAGAACACCGAAATAGAGAACACCATATCTTACAAGGAACCCCCAAAATGGGTAAAATGACGAAGAAACTAATTCTGATGAAAATGTAAAAACGCCTGTCAAGGTGACACCAAAATTTGATTTGATACAAAGGCTCACTGTTAGAAATGATCATTGTGAGAAGGATCATTATGAATATACAAGGGCTCACTTCCCATATACATGGGCTCACTACCGATACTCAAGGGTTCACTACTGATACACAAGGCCTCGCTGTCGATATATAGAAGCTCACTACCAAAAGATATGAAAGGAATAGAATCCACATCTAAGATCTATAGACTTCCCTACATGAACACAGATCTCCTTTGTATGAATTTGTAATAACTTTGCATATACTTCCATAAGTAACAAATGTATATACTCCATGCTTAATTTCATGCCTTATTATACAACATTATGAGATCCATAAGGATGACTTCACAATTTTAAATAGGTCACCCCCAAATCTTCTCGTTGTGGAAAGGAATGAAATGAGGTCCACTTTGACCAATAGAACATGCCACGCTACACAACACCTTCTTGAAGGTACACATTACAAAACCAAAGATGGGACCGAAACACATCCACCAAGGATTAATCATACATCTACCACAATGTTGATTCTAGGGAAAAAAATGCTATCGATGAAAAATCGAAGTACACAAATTGATAATCCAGACACTCCAACCGATATGCCAGTCTTTAGACAAAAAAACTGATACAACAGAAGATGAGATATGAGTATATTTAGATCAATGAAAAGAATTAATGACAACATGATTGGAAGACATCAGCTTCACATTCTAACAATCTCCCCTTTATCATACATGGAAACATTCATCAATAACAAGGCATACAAAAAACCTGGAAACTTATCCCCTTTGACAACGATGAAAAAGGGACCAATAAAAATTGCCTCTTTCCGAAATACTCTTTTCTACCTAAGAGGAAGCCTCCAAGCACCGATCCATAAGTATATAGCTATGAAAAGTATTTGATCAATGCACACAGTGATGCATCTAGTGAAGACTACGATGGAGAAGAACCCCCAACTTCCCTCTGAGATACTCGAAAGTTTCCTTGCACAAAGGTTTGGCGAATATGTCTAGAATCTACTCCTTTGAGAGTATATACTCCATTGTTACTACAAATTCTTCCACCTTTTCTCTGATTAAGTAACATCTGATATCAATATGTTTTGATCTGTAATGCATTACTGGAATTTTTGACATACTTATCACACAGGTATTATCACACATGATAGGAATTGGTTCATCAAAACTAGTTCCTATATTATGAAATGTTTGTTTCATCCATAATACTTGACTACAACATGAGGATGCTGCAATATAAGATGATTTAGTAGTGGATAATGTTACAGAATCCTACTTCTTGCTTTACCAAGCGACTAACTGGGAGCCAAGAAAGAATGCTTTTCCATTGGTACTTATTTTGTTATCCAAACAACCTTCCCAGTACACATGTGTATATGTCTTCAGTGAAAAAATGTTTTTTTATCCTGGTACCATAGTCCCATATCTTTTCTCCCTTTCACATATTTGAAAATCCTTTTTACTGTCATAATATGTGACTTTTATGGTTCTTCCTAAAATTTGGCTACCAAACATACTACGTACATAATATCTAATTTGGTAGCAGTCATGCATAATAGGCCTCCAATAATCGACCTATACAGACTTGTATCTACTTTCAATGATTCATCTTCCTTAATAATCTTGTTGTCGGTAACAATAGAAGTGCAAACAAGATTTGAATCTTCTAAACCAAACTTCTTTTGTAACTCCTTCACATAGTTGTATTTAGAGGTGAAAAAGTCTTTGATGTTGTGACTAACTTGAAATCCAAGAATGAAATTTAATTCTCGTCATTGACATTTTTTAATTTATTCTGTATTTCTTCTGCAAACTTCTTGCAAAAGTCATCTTTGCCACCAAAGATGATATCATCAAGATACACAAAAATAATCAAAATCTTTTCTGAATTTACCTTGAAGTATAAATTATTGTCGGCCCAACCCTTCCTAAATCCTTGAATGATCAAGTATTTGTCTATTTTACCATATCAGACTCTAGGTGTCTTCTTTATCCCATATAAAGGTATTCTTCAATCTACAAACAACATCATAATCCTTTTCTATTTTGAAACCTTCTGGTTGTTTAATGTCTACTTCTTCCTTCACTTCTCCATTTAAGAATGCAGACTTGATGTCCATCTGATAAACATTAAAATTCCTAAATACTTCAAACACCAAGAACATCCTAATAGATTTCATTTGAGTAATATGAGCATAAGTCTCCTCAAAATTAATTCCTTCAATCTATGAGTAACCTTTACAAACCAATCTTTCCTTGTTTCTTACAACTTTTCCATTCTCATCTAGCTTATTCCAGTACACCCATTTTGTACTTATCACATTTTTTATTTTGATCTGGGTACAATTTCCTAGGTCTAATTCTTTTTTGTCAGATTTAGTTCTTCCTCCATAGAATAACCCAACTTTGATCATTACAAGCCTTTGCTACAATTTTAGGTTCCACTTTAGAAGGAAAACACAACAAAGCACAGTAATGTGTTGCTTTACTTCTGGTAACAACAAATCTATTCTTATGTCCAATAATCTAGTTTTATGAATGATTTTTCTATACATACATAGGTTTCTTAGTAGTGGATTTCAGTGTCGGATGAATTTTATCTTCCTCTTTCTTTTGTTCTTTATTCTACTCTTCTGTATTAGATTCATACTCAATGTACCTTTCAGGAATCTTCTAAAAATCTTCAACAACCTTCACATTCAAACTTTCCACAATCTTGGTTTTTCTTTTATTATAGAATTGATATTCCTTGCTTCTATTAGAATAGCCAAAGAGTATTCCTTCATTGTCCCTACTATCAAACTTTCCAAGATTATCTTCATCTTTCCGTATGTAACACTTGCTCCCAAGAATAATTAAATACTTAACCATCGATACTCTTTCATGCAATAATTCATATGAAGTCTTTCCATACTTTTTCTCATATAGAACTCTATTAAGAATATATATAACAGTATGTATTGCTTCTTTCCAGTAAATCTCCAGAAGATTTGCTTCTCTCAACATAGTTCTAGTTTCTTCCTGAATCATCTGATTCATCCTTTCCACAACATCATTTTGTTGTGGTATTCTTGCTTCTAAAAAATCTCACTTAATACCATGTGATTTTCATAATAACATTCAAATGCATCAGATGGAAATTCTCCACCTTTATCTTATCTCAAAAACTTAATGTTTCTACCACATTAAATCTCAAATCTAGCTTTGAATATCTTGAATTTGTCAAATGCTTCAGATTTATCTCTAAGAATTGAAACCCATGTCATCCTTGAATAATCATCAATGAATAGTATGAAATACCTTTCACCTTGAAAACTTCTTATTCTAGTCAGACAACAAAGAACAATGTATACAATCTATAGCACATGGTAGAAGAATGATCTTTTTCTTTCAATGACTCTCTTCTTTTCTTCCCTTCTTGACAACTCCTGCAAATGATGTTTTCATTTTTGTGTAGTCTGGGTAAACCTCCCATTGCATGACATGATCTTATTCTCATCATATTATAAAAATTAATGTGATACATCCTCTAATTCTAGAGGCAACTATCATCGGTCTGAGATAACAAGAAACATCCTTCAGATGCTCCTTCTAGATGGTACATATTATTTCATGTTCTCTTTCATATAGAAAATATATCTCCATATCTCTTCTCAATTTAACATCCTTCATCCTTCAAAATAAATCATAACCATTCTCAAACATTTGTTCAACACTCAACAGATTGTGATATAACCCTTTCACATAATAGATATTGTCACTATTATTCTTACCATCAAATTTAATAGATCCTTTACCAACAATATATGCTACCTTATCATCACCAAATCTAACATCACCACCATCATATTTTATAATTGATACAAATTTACTTTTATCTCCAGTCATATGATCGGAGAAACCTTTATCAATTAGTCAATAATTCATGTTCATTATTTCATATAAAGAAGACTCAACGTTATTATTAGCTTTAGCACAGATCTTAGTGATATCAATTTTAGATTTTTCTTATTCTTCATCATAAAACAAGCAATCCTCAGTATTTAATTCATATTCTAAGATACTAGCATCTTCATTCACATAGTAAGCTTTTTAATTGAATCTTTTGAACTTATTTGTACAAGCTTTGTCATAACATATAGCAGCCGAATGACCAATCTTACCACACCTAAAGCATTTTTGTGGAAGCATACCTTGATACTTGTCGGTACCTTTCTTTAGTGTTCTTGAAAATTTAGCATCAAACTCTTCTTCATCATCACCATCAGGATCATCTTCTAATTTTGTAAATTTTAATTTTGTCTCTAATTTGTTCTCTCATCTTCCAAACATCCTCGGCTCAAATGCAGTCAGGGTACCAAACAATTTTTCTTTGGTAAACTTCTTCGGACCATACACATATTCAATTGCTAAAATTTTGTCACTGTAACTATATGGTAATGTCATCAAAATCTTCTCCATGAAGTCCTCATTGGTATTATTTCCTCATTGGTTCTTAACTTCATTAACTACATTGTCAACGCTTTCAAAATAATTTATTTTATTTCTTCACCGTCTTCCATTCTCAGGTTCCCATAATATCTCTTAGCAGTCAACTTCTTAGATAACTTGACTCTATCATTTTATTCATACATTTATTTCAAATTTTCCCAAAATATATAAGTTGTCTTGAATGAAATAAACTTATCCAATTCAATCTTTGATAAAGAACTAGTAATAGAATACCTCACTTTTTCAATTTCCACATATTCCTCAATTTCATGAGTAGTCAGTCCATTTTGCGGACGAACATACTTTGAATCTACATGCTTCCACGTCTTCTAACCAACTAATACCAAGTATCCTTACATATAATATTTTCATGAATTATAGTTTGATCTATCGAAGCTTCCTCAAGTGGTTAATATTTTCACCAAAGAACTAAGCTCTGATACAAATTATTGAATACGTCGAATAACTAAGAGGGGGGTGAATAAGTTATTTCAACACAACTTCACAAAAATTTATCTTTGTTGTTTAACACTTAAATAGGTCCAATAAAAACTTAAGATTTGTCAATATAGCACATTAATCATCTACAAACAATGTAAACATGAAATGCAAAGGGACATCAAAATAGAGAACACAAGAAGGCTTACTAAAAATATACAAGGGCTCACTACCAGAAGAGTCACTGTCAATACATAGAAGTTCACTGTCGATACACAAGTGCTCACTTTCGATAAAAAATGGCTCACTATCGATATACAAGGGCTCACTTCTGGAAGATATGAAGGAATAGAATGCACCTCTACAATCTAAAAACTACTCTACATGAACATATATCTCCTTCGCATGAATTCATAGACACCTCACATATACTTCCATAAGCCACAAATGCATATACACCATGCTTATGTTCATGCCTTATTTGTACAACACTATAATATCCACAAGGTCTACCATACAATTTGAAATAGTTCACACTAAAACATTCCCATGATTGGAAGACATTAAATGAGGACCACCTTAACCAATACAACACAACACACTACACTACACAACACCTTCTCCAAGGTACACATTACAAAACCAAAGATGGGACCAAAACACATCTACCATGGATAGAGCATATCATCTACCACAATCTAGATTCTAGAAACCAAAATCTATTGCTGAATAAACCAATCGCATGAATCGATACTACAGACACTCCAACCAATATGTTAGTCTATCAGTACACAAAAACTGATACAATAGAATCTGAGATATGAGTATGTTGATATCAATGGAAACATCATTGGAATGCATAAAATTCACATTCTAACAATCTCTCTCTTTGAAATTCATGGAAAAGTTCATCAATAATAAAGCACAGAAAGAACCAGGAAACTTATCCTCCTTTGACAACAATGAAAAAGGACCGGGAAAAACCTGCCCTTGTGGAAATGCTCTTTTCCCACTGAGAGGAATCCTCCAAGAACCAATCCATGTAAAGATATAACTATGAAATGTACTAGATCACAACACACACTGGTGCATCTAGTAAACATTAGGAAGGGGCAGAACCCCCAAATTCCTTTGGAGATACTCAAAAGTAGTATTGCACAAAGGTTTGGTGATATGTCTACAATATTATCCTTTATGGGCACACACTCCATCTTTACTGCACCTTCTTGCACCTTTTCTTTGATGAAGTGATATCTGACGTCAATATGTTTCATTCTATCATGAATTACTAGATTTTTTGACATACGTATTGCACTCGTATTATCCTAAATGATAGGAATTGGTTCATCAAAACTAATTCTTATATCTTGCAACGTCAAATTTTGTTACTCCAAATGAGCTTTGAAGGTTATCATTAGTATTCAAGAATTCAAATACTCAGTCGGTAATAGAGTCATGGATAGACTAGTCAGTATGATCACTGAGTGCAGAGTTAACCAAGTGCATTGATCATGTGTAGAGTTAACCGAGTGCAGTGGTCACCAAGTAAGCAGACTTTACTGAGCAGCGGTGTACACTAAGCACATAGTATACACCAAGATACACAAGGAACACTGAGCATCGAGAGACACTATTTACCAAGTATACCAATAGTCACATAAATGTTTGTATTGGCACATCAATCTAGGTAAAAAAAAATTTCCGACCTAGATAACGGTTTATAATGATCGAGGAGAAACTTAATTATGGATGCACACATAAATTTTTTATATCTCCTATGTTTAGACGATCAAGATAAATTTTGTACACTATTGATCTTAGGTTTTCTAAGATATTCTAAAACCCTAATTAGGTCAAGAGGTTTTATTGTAATGTTAAGATGTCATTTTGTAATATATGATGGTCAAGTAATGATCAAGTAGCCGCCATAATATAGACATCAAATATCAGACAAGGGTTTTAGGACAAGGACTAAATTGCAACATTCAATTTTCAGAAGAGAGGCAAGGCTACCAAGTAGTACAAAAGGTTCATTATTCATAGTAAGGCGATAAATTTATTTTACTTAAAGGATCTATACCCACAATATAGAGATTGTAATTTGTTTGGATCACACAACTGTGTTACTCTCTGACAATTGTAACAATCCCAAAATCTCCTAACAGAGTAGACTTAACCATGTTTTTTATAAATCTCTTAACAGAGTGCACACATACTTTTTATTTCTAAATCCTCACATGAGGTAGATATAATCAATCTTATTGATACTCCTAAGAGGGTAATATACCCAGAAGTGATCAATCTTTGTAAGATCTAACATGCTACTTTATTAGTGCAGTAGTGAAGCTTTGTGGGTCTCATCCCCACCGTAGTTTTTACCTTCTAATAGGGGTTTTTTGCGATACCAAAATACTAGTTTCATGTGTACTTAAGTTTCATGTATGTTTTATTGTTTACATTACAAGCATTTACATTTCAGAAGTGACATTACACGTTTGGTGAAAGTTATTTACTTAGTCGGTTATAACAATATAATTGGTTACAAAGATTTGTTTGAAAGTTTTTAAGGGTATTGATTCACCCCTCCCCTCTCAGTACACACCTTTCTATTATTCCAAAAAATTTCATCCATAACACTTGAGTGCAACATGAGGATGTTTCAATATACTCTGATTTAGTAGTGGATATTGTTACAAAATCTTTCTTCTTTCTTGACCAAGTGACTAACTGGGAGCCAAGAAAGAATGCTCCACCCCTCAAGTACTTCTTATTTTGTTAAAAAACCTTCCCAATCTACATTTTTATATACATTTCCAGTGAAAAATATGATTATGTAGGGTACCATAACCCCATATATTTTCTCCCTTTTAGGTATCTAAAAATTCTTTTGACTTACATAATATCTGACTCTTTCAGTTCTTTCTAAAATCTTGCTACCAAACATACTACATACATAATATCTAGCCTGGTAGTAGTCAGGCATTACAAGCCTCCAATCATTGACGTATACAAACTTGCATCTAATTTTAATTATTCATATTCCCTAGTCATCTTTCTTCTGGTAACAATAGGAGTTCAAATAAGTTTTGAATTTTCTAAACCAAACTTCTTCAATATAAACTCCTTCACATACTTGGATTGAGAGATAAAAATGCCTTTAGTATTCTTACTAACTTTCAATCCAAGAAATAACTTTAATTCTCTTATCATTGACATTTAAAATTCATTATGCATTTCTTTTGCAAACATCTTGCAAAAGTAATCTTTTCTACCAAAGATGACATGTCATCAACATACACAACAACAATCAAAATCTTTTCTGAATTTACCTTGAAGTATAGATTGTTGTCAGTGCATCCTTTCCTAAATCCTTGACTCGTGAATTATTTTTCCAATTTACCATAACATGCTCTAGGTGCCTGCTTTAGCCCATACAAATCATTCTTCAATCTATAAACAACATTAGGATCCTTTTCTGATGTGAAACCTTTTGGTTTTTCAATGTATACTTCTTCCTTCAATTCTCCATTTAGGAATGTAAACTTGACGTCCATCTGATAAACTTCAAATTTCTTGAATGCTGAAAATGCTAAGAACATCCTATTAGCTTCCATATAAGCAATATGAGCATAATTCTACTCAAAATCAATTCCTTCAATTTATCAGTAACCTTTGCAAACTAATCTTGCCTTATTTCTTATAACTTTTCCATTCTTATCTAGGTTTTTCTAGTAGACCTATTTTGTACCTATCACATTTTTGTTTTTCAGTCTAAGCACAAGTTCTCAGGTCTCATTCTTTTCTATCTGATTTAGTTCTTCCTTCATAGAATTAATCCAACTCTGATCATTATAAGCCTCTTCTATAGTCTTAGGTTCAACTTCAGAAAGTAAACACAACAAATTATGATCTTGTATTTCCTTACTTCTGTTACCAACTCCTCTATTCTTATCTCCAATAATTTGATTTTCTAAATAATGTTTCTAGACATACCTTTGTTTCTTAGTAGTGGATTCCATTCTCAACTTAATTTCATCTTCCTTTTTCTAGTTTTCTTTCCTCTACTCTTCTGTATCAGATTCATGTACTCAATGTACCTTTCATGAATCTTCTGAAAATATTCATCAACCTTCACATTCACACTTTCCACAATCTTGTTCATTCTTTTATTGTAACCCGATATGCCTTACTTCTCATATAATTTACAAATAATATTCCTTCATCAACCCTTTTATCAAACTTTCCAAGGTTATCTTCATCTTTCCATATATAACAGTTTCTACCAAAAATATTGAAATACTTAACTGTCAATACTATTCCATGCCATAATTCATATGAATTCTCTCCATACTTTTTCTAGTATAGAATTCTATGGAGCATATATATAGAATTATTTATTTAATCTTTCCATTAAATATCTGATTTTCTTCTCTAAACATAGTTCTAGCTTCTTCTTGAATCATTTGTTTCATCTATTCAACAACACCCTTCTGTTTCAATATTCATATTGTTTAAATCTGTCTCTTAATACCATTATTTTCATAGTATCTTTCAAATGCATCAGATAGAAACTATCCACGTTTATCAAATCTCAAATAATTAATTTTTCTACCACATTAAAATCTCAAGTATAGCCTTGAATATCTTAAATTTCTCAAATGCTTTAGATTTATCTCTAAGAAATGAAACCAATGTCACTTGAATAATCATCAATGAATAGTATGAAATACCTTTCACCTTGAAAAATTCTTGTCTTGGTCAGACAATAGAGATGAGTGTGCACAATCTCTAGCACACTGGTACAAGAATGATATTATTTCTTGAATGATTCTCTTCTTTTCTTTCCTTCTTGACAAATCTTCCAAATAATGTTTTCTTGTTTGTATAGTCAGGGTAAACATCTCATTGCATGTGATGAGATTATTCTCATTAGATTATCAAAATTAATGTGACACATCGTTTGATGCTAGAGCCAACTATTGTCGGTTTGAGATAAAAAGAAACATCCTTTAGATGATCCTTCTAGCTGGTACATATATTATTTCTTCTTCTCTTTCCTATAGCAATTATATCTCCATATCTCTTCTTGATTTTGCATCCTTCATCCTTCAAAACAACATCATAACCATGCTCATAGATTTTTCCAACACTATATAGATTGTAATATTACTCGTTCACATAACAAATATTGTCACTACTATTCTTACCATCAAATGTAATAGATTCTTTACCAAGAACATATGCTACCTCATCATCAACAAATCTAACATCACCACCATCATACTTTCTAAGTGATACAAATTTACTTTTATGTATAGTTATATGATGGAAGAAATCACTATTAGTTAGGAAATAATTCTTGTTCCTTCTATCATATAAAGAAGACTCAACAATATCATTATCTTTAGCACAAATTTTAGTGATATCAATTTCAGATTTCTCTTCTTCTTCATCATAGAACAAGAAATCCTTAGTGTTTGATGTATCATCTGAGATACTAGCACTTCATTCACATAGTAATACTTTTTATTGAATCTTTTGAACTTCTATCTTGGAGTATTTTTAGTACAGGTAGTAGCCAAATCACCAATCTTACCAAACCTAAAGCATTTTAGGGGTAACATACCTTTGTTCTTGTCAGTACCTTTCTTTAGCCTTGTTGAAAAGTTATCCTAAAACTCTTCTTCATCATCACCGTCGAGATCATCATCTAATTTTGTAACTTTGAATTTTTTCTTTGATATGTTCTAGTCTCTTCCAAACTTCCACAGCTCAAATGTGGTCAGGGTACCAAACTATTTTTATTTGGTAAACTTCTTTAGATCATACACTTCTTCAATTAGTGAATTTTTTCACTATAGCTGTCCAAAAATGTCATAAAAATATTCTCCGTGAATTCCTCATTTGTAATAGTGCCTCCTTGGTTCTTAAATTCATTAACTGCATTCTCAACTCTTTGCAAATATCTTTTTATGTCTTCACCATCTTCAATTATCAGGTTCTCATAATATTTCTTAGCTGTCAACTTCTTAGATAACATGAATGGTGCAGAAGCACCTTTGAGATGCCAGCTAATATGGTGGTCTCTTGTCATTTTGGTGTTCTAGTGTGTGTAAGACCCTCTAGTAGGGAAATGTCAATACATAAGGTCATGTTGACCAAGAGTAGTTTAGGTAATTTTCATTTTATGCTTCCGTTTGCGTAGAATAGCTCTTTTTGGATCTTGTTTAATGGACTATCCTTGATGATGTCATTAATGGGTAGGGTGATCTCATAGTGGTTCTTAGGTTACATAGGTACCCTAGGTGGTCTAGCTAAGGTTAGATAAGGTAGATTGGTGGAGAAAACACTTTAAAAGTGTAAGTTGCAAAAAGATGTAAAATGTTGCTATGCAACATTAGCAACTTTTAAAAGTTGCTGACAACAATTTGTTTTCTAGGGAGTTTTGAGGTTCTAATGGTTTTTGAACCCATAGAAGGGATGCAACATGTGTGTCTAAGATATATAAGGTGACAAAACCCTAATTTGAGGGAGGAGAAGACACTGTACATATTTTTGTTATTAGAGCCAAGTGCTTTGAATGTGAAGACAATAGATTTGAAGGATTTTTGTGTTATTTTGTTGTGCATGGATTCAAATTGAGACTGTGACTAGTTGTATCCATTGTAGTAGATTTTGTAGTTATTTTTAGATAGCTAGTTAAGTTTGTAGTTACTTTTCTTTGCAGTTTGTAAATTATTTTAGTTTCAGACAGCTTGTTGTCCAGTTCTGAGCAAGGAGCAAGGATGTGGACCTAACTCCACTTTACACCATTGGTTCTATATGGCCATCTGGGAATGGAGACTAGGTCCATGGAGCTTCAAGAATATGGAAGGAGAAGCTCTGAAAGTACTTGCAAGTATTTGTAAACACTTACCCTAGGCAAGCTACATGCACAGCCCGGTTAGGAAGAGCAAGTGACAGTTCGTTTAAAAGTTGCATGGGGTGTTCTCATGAGCCAAGAAGGCCATGGGTGTATTGAATGATATTATTCAGGTGTTCCCCAAAGTGGAGGAGTGACCAAGAATCTAGCATGCCAAGTTTTGAATCCCAAGACCTCAAACTGGTCCAAAAGCAAGAAAGAAGCCATTTTCAAGAAGTAGGGTGTACGGACAGTACTGTACCCTAAGACCTAGAAAATCCTTGTGGGTTTTTGAATTAATTCAAGACTAATAGAAGATATTTTGGGGGCTCTTCATATTTTTTGTGCAAAAAAAGTGTTGTCCTACAATCTAGGAGGCCTAATTGGCAAAAAGGGCTATAAGGCCTAGAAAGTAGGAATCTAGAACTCGATGGGAATATGGACCAACTTGATGGTTTCAAACCTTGGTTGCAATCCAAAAATGGAGTATGTTGAAGTCCTGACCCTCCTGCAAATCCAAATGTAATTTTAGGGCTTGGAGTGGTTTGAGTGGAAGGTTCTTGTAGAACACAAGAATGGTGACTTTGACAAGATAGGTAGCTTCTTGGTTGGAGGGAAAAGTTGATTCTTCCAAGTGGTAGAGGGTGGATTGAGGAAGCCCTAGACATCCTAGGAGAGGCCTAAAAATATTTCTAAGAAAACTCAGAAGGTTGCCAAGGAGGCTCCATATCAGAGTGGTATCATTTCACAAGTTCAAGACTTGGGAAAAGAAGAAATAGTGCAGCTAGTAAATGTTGCAGACCAAAGGCTCAAGTGAGGAGTCTAGTGAATCAAGAAAGATGGTGACCAATTCTGAATTAGCCAAGAAAGTGGATGAACAAGAAGAGGATAATAGGTTGCTGAGAGAGAGATTAGCTCAAATGGAGTAACTCTTTGATGAAGTCTGAGCTAAGGCAGATAGTGTAAAGGACAAGGTAGACCAGAAAGAGGAAAGAGAAGCTAAGGGGAAGGAGTGGGACTTATATGAAGAAACACCTACCCCTGATCTGGTCTTACCTAAGGAACCCTTCTTGAAGGCACTCAAATCCTTGAGTGGTAAAGCCTTGGAGGGTGTACCATTGTTTAGTGGACAAATGGATGTTGATTTGGTTTTAGACTAGATAGACAGCCTTGAGAATCATTTTGAATGTGATGGGGTGACTGATGCTCAAAAACTCAAGGTGGCTAAGTCTAGATTAAGAGGACCAGCACTTACCTGGTGGAAATTTGTTCAGAATGAAAGGGAG
>MU216687.1:214695-237991 GCA_018584345.1 Thuja plicata | reverse complement strand
TAAAGGGATAAACACATTGTATAATAGAATTTGATCACAATTGCAACATGAACTTCAATGTACTATTTTTTCAATATCAATAAAGATAACTGCTCTTCTTTTTATTTGTGGTTATAAGTTATATTTTTTCAATTAGTCTTTCGGATATTCTATTGTATTAGAGTATGTTACTGTGTTGAATCCCTGAAAGATCTGAGTATCTTCTCTTGTTTTTATCAGTCTCTTAATTTGAGTTAAATTTGATAAGATTAGCTATATAGATTGATTTGAATTATAAGTCAAGTGGAAGCCTGTTAAGTGATAGCCTTTCTTTATTAAAAGTAAGTTTTTAAAACTGTCTCTGATTGTATGTAAGATTGCAAGTTATCTGACTCTATAGCCCAAGTTTTTAGAAGGCACTGGTCTAATCATTATTTGGAAATTATTATATTAGTTCATGCTTTGTAATTTGTAAATTATTAAATCATTTATTTCAAAGCCTTACAATTAGGATCTTACTAATTATCATTTTAGTTAAGTTTCATATTAGAGATTATTAGGAGATTTGTTGTTTTTCTCCAAGGATCATTCACCACCTTGAGAGGAACTTTGTTTGTTTGTGTACAAAGTTGTGCGACATAGAAAACTTAATAGTTCAAAGTGAAACCAGGCCTACCAGCCTTGGCTTGATTAAGCCAAAATTACAGAGGTATCAAGTGGTGCATCACCATTATTCCTGTCAGTTGGCCAAAAGTGAATCCATCATTTTTAGGCACCAACAAATTGGTGACTCTAATGGGGAGTTGTCTATGAAAGAAAATATTGAAGATTACCTAGAAGATCTGGTGATTTAATGAACGATATGAAGACCAAATTTGTAGCATGGAAGAAGATCCAAATTAAATTATGGAAGAAGAAATGTATATGTCACCTTTGGATACATTCTTGAATTTAGAAAGATATGGAGGTGAACGTACAGTACATATGTTCATGAGAATGATAAATATTTATCGAGAAATACCTTTAGATATCAGGCCTCTGGGAAGAGAATTAACAGATAAACTTTGTGAGTTAGGAATATATCATGATTCTCAATTGATAATTTTTCTTGAGAAATTATGTGAGGAATTGAGAAAATAAAAGAATAATGACATAGAGGAAGAAAATTCAGATCTGGTTGAAGTAGAATCTATACATGGTAATATTTGCATGGAAACAAGTATCAATGACCGTGATGATGAGGAAGAAGATCTTCTCAGTACAGAAGAAATCTCATATTTACTAGACATGGAATATCAAAAACATTTTGAAAAGAGTGGTCAAATTTCTTTCTCAATGCACCATGATAAGCAAGTTGATGGATCAGTACATACTCAGGGGGTACTACATGAAGAATATGATAAATTTTAGGAATCAAATAATGGAGATGAAATAAAACAACATACAACATATGAACACGAAGAAGTTTCACATGAAAGCTCTCATGGATATATGCTTGAGTTATCTATATCCTTGAATCCATTATTTGAAGAATATTTTCTATACAATCAAGTCCATCAACATCATGATAAAGATAGTGGGCCTAGTGATCATTTTGAAGATGATGAAACTCAAAATATGTATGGGGAAGTGTATTCAGAAAGTGAGACATGCATTATTTCATCCTCTGAGGAAAAGTTATATCAGACATATGAAAATGAGATAAAATCAAATAGATATAATGATGAAAATTTGTTGAAGATTAGTTCTAAAAAATATCAGAGTCTCTTATCTAATCAAATTATTGATAAGAATATAGTTCCTAAATATGAGCTATTTTCAAAACTTTTATGTAAAGAGAAACAGTATTTGGAGAATGGAAATGGGGTAGATTGTGTGTAAGGAAACATCCAAGAAAGAGAACTTATCATAGATATTTATATGAATGACCATATGTACATGGATCCTCCATCCAATAGAGAACATAGTGCACTTGATTATATCTTAGAGGAAAAACATAAATCAAAAGCCATTGATTTTTTTGATAAAGTGAAACCAATGAATATGATCCATAAGGATGATGCATCAAATACAACAAATAATTAGATGTTGGGATTGAATAATTCAGAAACTTGTCTATTTTCAAGTATTCTAGTTGATAAGGAAAAGGAACGTTATAATATCATTTTCAGGAGATTCAAAGTATTTCATGATCAGAATCAGATCTTTGACAAAGGAAAATAATAATATTATTTTTGGCGGCTAGGGGCCACCAAATTAAGTGCAGACAAATATTTTATGAAGAGGATAGTTAACTAATGGTCTACTTCTCCAGAGATAACTGGGATCTCACTATGCTCACATGGAGTATACGTCCCTAGAAAGAGCATGTTGGAGCTCTAACTTTTTGGCAAAATTTTGAGTCCTATATTGTGATAAAACTCTAAAAACTTGCATCCGAAACTCCATGCCAAATAATTGATGGTATGATGAAGTACATGAAATGAGATACAATAACATATTATTTTTCAATTAAAATTTGAGGGATTAGGGAACGAAGCTCTATGATAGGAAAAAAAAAATTCTGCAAGCGAAGGTTTCAAAGATGTTGGAATTTTGACCTGTTGTAAAGATGATGTCAACAAAGAATGAACATGATCAAATATTGAAAATATAAAAAAGACCCAATTCAGAAAATCAAATTTCCTATTCCTAGTAAAAATATTAAGTTCATACAATCTAATTTGGATTTTGGACTAAAGCCAAATCCGAAAGCTAGGTAGTTATTAGCTAGTTAGTTGATTAGTTTTTTCTCATAAGTGTTTTATAAATTTTAATGAAAAATGGTATCTTTTCACCCTAAAGGGGTATGAAAACTATTCAAACATATCTGTGTGTGTGTGTGTGTGTGTGTGTGTGTGTTTGTGTGTGGGTGTGGGTGTGGTATAAAATATAATCATAAAGGGAGAACACATTATATAAGAGAATTTGATCACATTTGCAACATGAACTTCAATGTACTAGTTTTTCAATATCGATAAAGATAACTGCTCTTCTTTTTATTTTTGGTTATAAGTTATATGTTTTCAATTAGTCTTTAAGATATTCTATTGTATTAGAGTATTTTACTGTGTTGAATTCCCTGAGTATCATAGTTCAAAATTAATATATATAATTTAAATATCAATTGAAAGATTTGTGTATCTTATCTTGTTTTTATCAGTCTCTTAATTTGAGTTAAATTCCATAAGATTAGCTGTATAGATTGATTTGAATTATAAGTTAAGTGGAATCCTGTGAAGTGATACTCTTGCTTTATTAAAAGTAAGTTTTTAAAATTGTCGCCAATTATACGTAGTGTTGAAATTTATCTGACTCTATAGCCCAAGTTTTTAGAAGGCACTGGTCTAATCATTATTTGGAAATTATTATAATAGTTTATGCTTTATAGTTTTTTAATTATTAAATCATTTATTTTAAAGCCTTACAATTAGGATCTTACTAATTATCATTTTAGTTAAGTTTCATATTAGAAATTAATAGGAGATTTGTTGTTTTCCTCCAAGGATCATTCACCACCTTGGGAGGAACTTTGTTTGTTTGTGTATAAAGTTGTGCAACATAGAAAATTTGATAGTTCAAAGTGAAATCAGGCCTACCAGCATTGGCTTTATCAAGCCAAAATTGCAAAGGTGTCAAGTGGTGCATCAACATTATACCTGTCAGTTGGCCAAAAGTGAATCCATCATTTTTGGGCACCAACATAGTTCAAGGATATAATTTGTGAAGGTACACCAGCTTCACTACCACCAAAGAGGGAGATAAGTCATCAAATTGGCTTCATACTAGGAGCATCCTTGCCAATCAAATCTGCATACAAGATGACACCAGAGAAAAACAAGGAGATAGCTAGGAAGGTGCAAGAGTTGTTGGATCAAGGATTGATTCAAAAAAGCATCATCCCTTGTGTTGTCCCAGTGGTGTTGGCTCCTAATAAGGGAGATAAGTGGAGGATGTGTATGGATTCTAGGGCAATAAATATGATAACTATCAAGTATAGATTTCCAATTCCTAGAATAGAAGACTTGATGGATTGCTTGGGGGGGTGCTAAGTACTTCTCTAAAATTGACTTGAAGAGTGGGTACTATCAAATTAGGATGAAGGAAGGTGATGAGTGGAAGTCTACATTTAAGACCATAGAGGGGTTGTATGAATGGTTAGGTATGCCCTTTGGGCTTACCAATGCACCAAGCACCTTTATGAGGGTGATGAATGAGGTCTTGAAGGACTATATAGGAGTCTTTGTAGTTGTCTATTTAGATGACATCCTCATATTCAGTAAAACCAAAGAGAAACATATGAAACACTTGGATTTAGTGTTGAAGAAGTTGCAGGAGGAGAAACTCACCATAAACCTTGAGAAGAGTGAGTTCATGAAGGAAGAGCTAGGCTACCTTGGCTTTGTAGTTCCCTAGGGTGATTTGAAAATGGATAAAGAGAAAGTAGAGGCTATATTGAACTAGCCTACTCCTAAGAGAGGGACTAAAGTTAGGAGCTTCTGTGGGTTAGCCCAATTCTATAGGAAGTTCATTAGGAGATTTAGTGAGATTTGTGCTCCAGTCCTAGAAACAATAAAAGGAGGATTGAAAACAAAAATTGTGTGGACCAAGGAAGCTAATAGGGGGTTTGAGAGGTTGAAGAAGGAAGTGGCTACTCATCCTATATGGTTGTTACCTAGCTTTGAAAAACCATTCATTGTGGAGTGTAATGCAACCAGCATTTCAATAGGAGTTGTCCTAAGCCAAGAAGGCATGCTTGTGTCCTTTTTTAGTGAAAGACTAAATGAGGCTAAGTCTAGGTACTCTTCCTGTGACTTGGAGATATATGCTCTTGTGCAAGCCTTAAAGAAGTGGAGGCATTATCTATTTCCTAAATATTTTTTTGTCTTTACAGATAACCAAGCATTGAGCTACATAAACACTCAAGACAAGCTTAGCTTGAGGGACATAAAATGGATGGAATTCCTAAAATCATATACCTTCACCATAAAACATAAGAAAGGGGTGAAAAACAAAGTTAAAGATGCCCTTAGTGGGAGGCAAACTTACCATACAAGATATTTACTTGCAAAGTACAGGAGTTGAAGGTTTTAAAGACCTATATAAGGGAGATTCAAATTTCTCAGAGATTTACAAAGTGTGCAAAGATTTTGAGAATCACTTTCATAGTGAGTTTGCAGAGTCTAAATTAAAGAATGGGTTTCTATTGAAAGGTAATCAAATTTGTGTTCTAAAAGGTTCAATGAGGGAGAACCTCATCCAGGAGAAACATAATGGGAGCCTAAGTGGACACTTTGGACTAAATAAGACATTGGACTTAGTGGAAAGGTTCTATTGGTGGCCAAAGATGTAGAAGCGAGTGAGAACATATGTGTAGCAGTGTGGCATATGGCATAAGGCTAAAGCCACTTCATCAAATGCAATACTTTACTATCCATTACCCATCCCAAGTAGACCTTGGGAGTGCATAAGTATGGACTTCATAGTGGGGTTACCTAGGACTCCAACTTGTTTACATAGTGTGTTTGTAGTAGTAGACAGGTTTAGTAAAATGAGCCACTTCATACCATGCAAAAAAACACATGATGCCAGCCATATTGCTTACTTGTTATTCAAATAAATAGTGAGGATTCATGGCCTACCAATGGGCATTTTTGTAGAAAAGGATGTGAAGTTCATGGGTCACTTTTGGAAGACCCTATGGAAGAGAATAGGTACAAAATTATCTCATGGATCTTCCTATCATCCCCAAATGGATGGGCATACTAAAGTAATCAATAGAGTTCTTGTTAAATTGCTTAGATGTCTGACGAAGGAATATGGACAAGGATGGGAGAAAGTTATTCCATAGGTAGAATTTTCCTATAATGATAGCACAAATAGGACTACAGGAAAAAGTCCATTTTAGATTGTGTATGGGGCACATCCAAGGGGTGTGATAGAGCTCAAAGACCTCAAAGGATATGCGGGAGTTAGTGTGCATATTGATGACTTTGTACAATCAATGAAGGAAGTGCATGAACAAGTACAAAATACCTTAATGGAGGCCAATCAAAAGTTGAAGGAAAAAAGAGATGAGGGAAGAAGAGATTTGCAGTTTGAAGTGGGTGAGTTAGTAATGGTGTTCCTGAATAAGGCAAGACTAAAAAAGGGGATACCTAGTAAGCTACAGATGAAAATAATTGGACCTTACAAGATATTGGCTAAGTATGGGCCTAATGCTTATAAGGTGGAGTTGCCCAAGCAGATGTCAATTTCTCTAATCTTCAATGTGAAAGATTTGATCAAGTATAAGGGGTCAAATATGGATGAGTTTCAGTACAATACAAAGGTACAAAGAGACATGGGAGATTTCAAGACTCTGGAACAAGTCAAGCCACAAGTGGAGAAGATATTGGATTCAAGAGTAAAGAAGAAGATAAGACACAAATTCTATATGGAGCATCTACTAAAGTGGAGACAACAACCAGAGTCAGAAGCCACTTGGATATCTGAGAGTGACTTCAAGAAGCATGGAATCAGTGAGGAGTTCCTGACACCACAAGTACATTAACTTTCTTGTTTCCAAGGGAGGATGGTGCAAGAGCACCCTAAGGTCTTTAGATAGATCTTTAGACATTTTGGCTTGTAGGTTGGTTTGGCTAACCATCCTTGAATAAGGAATAATCTATAAATTCCCTAGTGTGTTTTTAGGTGTGATTAGAGTTAGGAAAGATTAGGGTTTGTATGTTGTTGAGTCTAGTTGATTCCAGGGCTCTAGAACCTAGAAGTCAACTTAAAAGTCAAAGGTTTGACCAAAGTCCCAAAGTGGGAATATTTTTAATTTTTTAATGTTATTAATTCATTTGAGGTCAATTGGTAAGGTTTGGAACCAATTAGGACCCTCAAAGTTCAGAAAGTGACATTTTGACAAAAGTTGTCAAAGTTGTCATGACAACTTTTAAAGTTGTTATGACAACATTTCCTAGATTTTAGGAATTGGCTCTTATGATGCCAAAATCATTAATAGAGGGTCTAGATAGGTGAGATGGATTTATAGAAGGTTATTTCAACCCTAATCTGACAATTAGATTTCATATTGTATGGACCGGTGTTAGAGAGGAATCAATTTGCAGTGTAATTAAGTTACAGAGCTATCATCCACCACTTTATTGGATTGAATGAAAGCATGGAGAGTGTTTTAAATATTATTTCTAAGTTATTTGTGGAATTTAATTAGTCATTTGTTTATTTTGGTTAAGTTTTGTTTAATTTCTTGCATTCTATGAGTTCACTGGCCAGTTTTGGTTCAGTCATGTAAAAGATGGCTTTTCTTGGTGTTCCCATGGTTCAAACTCCATGACCACTTGTAATCCATTAGAGACTTATCTATAATTTTTAAATATGTCTTGTGGAGTGTGTGTGTGTGTGTGTGTAGGGGAAGCTTGAGAACAATCAGGCCCTAGGTGAGTACTATCTATTCTGGCTAGGGTGACTAGGTAGTGCAGCAACAATGGAGGTTACCAGTTGATTGGTATGTGCCAATTTGTGATAGTGGAGTGTAGGGGTGTGAGGTGCAAAACATTTTATGGAAGGAGGAGTTCATAGGATCCCATTACATTAGTGGAAGAAGGTCAATAAACCAGACTAGCCATCATGTCCTAGAAACCCTTATTTTTAGGGGTTTGTGAAAGTCCATTGTACGGATAGAGTAGACATTTTAGACCTAGAAAATAATTAAGGGGAGGAAAAACACACAAGGAATATTTGATTGGTTTCTAGTGGTGTTAAGGTATTTTAAGAGCAAATCCAATTTTTAGTGACTAGGAGGGCTAATAGGCCTTAAAAAGCTACAAGTTGTAGAAGGCTGGTAATTTGGAACTCGATTGGGAAATGGATGAAAGATCCACAAAATTGGATCTATAGGGGTTGGGCCATACCTAATAATATTCAAGAAACCAATCCACAAGGAGTTGACACTATTGGGGTGTTAGGTGATCAGGGAAGCCATGAAAGAGTAGAGCTATGGAGTAGGGTTTAGGGAAGAGTTTGAAGTTGGTGGAGAGCTCCTAGTGTGTTAGGGGATCAAAGAGGCATCCTCTAGTTCGGGTAATGATAGAGACCCTAAAATAAGACCAATACAAAGGTCTTAGAGAGAGCTAGAAGGCTCTAGGAGGGGAACTCCCCATCAATTACTTAGTCATTTCATGACTCCCCCTATGCATATGCCAATATAGTATAGTATATGTATATTTACACTTGTCTTTATACTATTTATTCCTTTTCACCTTGTCTTTTCCCTTTGTGCTATATGTACTATACATATCTATTATACATATCATTTTCCCCCTTTTTTGATAGTAAGGGAAAGGGTGTATACCTATAAATTATCAAAAATATGAGAGTGAGAGGTCTTCATATCCTCCATCATCTTCTCCCATTTCTCCTTTAGATGTTCAAGAGCCATTTTCTCTAGTGTAATCCTGGCATGCATGTCATAGATTCTATCTACTACATAATCTTGGGGTGGCAATTAGCTGTCGTGTTGAACTTATGTGTTGTTTCAGAAATGTGAGGTTTGGTAGAAGTTGAGCTTGTAATTTGGTGACCTCTTCTCTGAATTGTGATTTTGCTTCCCAAAGTTCTTGCCTTAACCTTTTTATCTCTATTATCTTCTCATAATGCAATATAATTTCATTGTCATCTTTGGTTAGACCTTGTGCTCTAGTATTTAGATTTGAATCTAACTTTTCTATATTTTCACTATTGTCCTTAGTGAATTTATCCAAAGTGCACAATTTTTTGTATTAAGGAAATAGCTTCAGTAATGATTGGATCTAACTCATCTACTAGTTCTAAAATCTTTACCTTATTTTTTGCCACTTCTTGGCTGATCTTTTCTATGAGTTTGTATTGGAACTTTTGTTCTACTGATTCCTGAATCGCCTTTTCTGCATCCACATTTTATGTTGTGATGGCGTCGGTGAGAATGACAAGTTGATCCAACATGGGGGCATTGTGATCAACATCAATGTCAGGAACAATTTGGTTTAAGATATCCCTTTTGGTTTCCAGTACTAGAGAATCTTTGTGTTCTTTTCTTAGCTTTTCCTACATTACTTTCCTTTGACATATCTCTCCATATTCTATAAGAGATTCATATTCCAATATGGTTGGATCACACTTCAATATTTCAATCATTTCATCAAGTGTGACCTCCAAATTATTCTTCTTGGTTTTCTTCTTCTTTTGTGATGCATCTGTATGCAAAACCATAGAAAATTTTTCTGCTTGGTTTGATGTGCTTCTTGAAGGCTTTGGTGGTGTTGTACCTTTTTTCTATTTCTTGGGGTTTTCTTTTCGCTTGTGTGCGGATGTCTCCTCATCAACCGTCGGTGTATCTACAGCATCTTTGGTATCTTTAGGAGTATCTTCAATTTTCTTCTCTCCTTCAACTTTGTCTTTTTTCCCTTTATCTACATCTTTTATTAGTGCATCCTTTTGGTGTGATCACCAAATTTTTTTGTGTGATCTATATTTGTAACATTTTGATCCCCTCTGATGATATTCCGGTCATCAGTTGTGTCTTTCTTTTCTCCTTCTCCTGCATCCTTGGGTATGCTTGCATGGGGCTCAGGGGTCTTCTCCTTCTGTGAGATTATATTGATTGCTTGAATCAATAATGGAATTTGGCTCGGTATGTTTACCTTACCAGAATCTATTATAGTGTCTTTTTTATTAGTTAGGCCTTGGACAACAGTGACATCTTCATCGTTCCATATTTCATGTGTAAGATCTCCTCCAGGAATATCAATGACAATATTATCTGGCCATGTCTCATCTGCAATATCCATATCCTTGTTGGTTTGTGTGTTCAATGATTCTTGATTAACATATTCATCAGTAATAATAATAATAATAATATTTTCAAGGCTCTATTTAGCTTGATCATCTTTATTCTACTGATTGTCAGGAAGAGCTATTTGTGGCTCGGGACTTGTATCTGTGTTAGGTATATCAAGTATCTTTCTCCATTCAGCCTCACACTTCCTTTCTAGTTCAAGTAGATTTCCTTGAAGTACTTGATAGGCTCTTAACTTTAAAGAGAACCTTTTGGAGTGATTCTTCATCATCTCTTCAATTTCCTCCATTTTAGATTTGGGAGGCATGACAAAAACTAGCTCTCTTTCCCTAATCTCTATCTCAAAGTGTAATTCAAATGTCCATCTGGCTGATAATATATTCTGAAGTTCTTTTGCCATTTTATCTTCTAATTGTATTGGAACATATTTGAATATACACATCATTTTGATAATTTCCTCTTCTATTTTATTTTTATCCTCAGGATCCAATGTTAGCCATTTCTTAATTTTGTGATCATTGGTTGTTCCTAATTTGATATTAGAAGCACATACCTCATCAATAGTTTTAGGAATCTTACTATTTTTTGTTTAGACAAATTCATCCTTTTTGGTGTCCTCTATGTCCTCCTTAGTTCTAATGAAATTTCTTCTTTTTGTTGGACCCTTTTTCCTAGTAGGAGGCTTTCTTTTATAGGTCCTCACTTGACCTTTCTTTATCAATGAAGGAATTACATCCTTTTTTGTCTAACTCCTGGTTCTAGATGCAACAGTCATCCTTTCCTTGTTTGGGGGTGGGGGTGCATCAGATTATGTTGACTCTAAGTCACTCACCTTGTCTGCTTCACCAACAGGTGACTGACCCATGGTTTCTCCAGTTTATTTTTATGTTACCATCAACCTTTTCTTCAAATTCTTAACCATTTTATCTTTCTCCCTATCAATCCTTTTCACAACTAATGCCTTTTTGATCATTTCTTTGGCTTCTTCATAATTTTCTATCTTAGGTTTTGATTTGTCTAATGGTTCATTGATAAATGCTTCAATAACATTGCTTTCTTGATCTATGTTAACCTCATAGTCAAGTGGAGCTGACCATGATGTACTCGGTACAACTAGTTCAATTAGGGTGGTATCAGTGTCCACCAAGAAACAAAAGTTAGTCTTATATTTCTCTACCAGTAGTTCTCGTATTCTCATTCTCTTTTGTATTCTCTCTTTGAATCCAAAGAAATACTCATCCATTACTGATTCAAAATTATCTCCAAGTGACTTTATGAATTCACTTATTTGAACTGTCACTGGTCAGGTAGTGTCCCATTTCACGTTACCGATAGATGGGAATGATTCTTGGAAATAGAATAATATCCACATAATAAGTGAGCCAAACACACATGAGTTGGACTTTGCAGTCCTGATAGTCCTTATGTCCTCATCTTATTGCCTTAGCAATATTTCTAAGAGATCTAACTGTAGTCCCTTCTTGACAATTTTATATGTTGTATCCACTACTCCAGATGAAATGTTGTTCAACCTGCTAGCCTGAAAGAACTTGTATCCTAAGACACATGCTCCAAATTTCATTTCATTATCACTGATGGTGGATACCTATAATCCTCTTCCATCCCATGCAGCTCCAGTGTTCTTCTCAATATCAACTTGAGGGGGGTGTTTTAGCACCTTGGGTTTCTTGGTTATGGGATAACTAGTAAAAACATGTATAACATCCCTGGTTATCGATTTAGGCTCATCTAGCCACATGTTTTGGTCGTGTAGTCTGCTCAGCACTAACTAAATCCATTCAATTTTGAACTCCTTTAGGAACTATAGGGAATTTGTGATTCCTTTTACCTCGATGTTCTTATGCTCATCTTTTATGGTTCCATCATCATTACAAAGATTCTTGTAAGATTGATCTACTTCAAGATCTCCAATTTTTGTGATCTTGCAGTGAATGTAGGATATAATATCCCCGATCAAAAAAACCCTAGGTAGAATTTCAGAAAATACTCTAGAGCCATTGGGCTATGAGGAAACCTCTAGACAGATTTTATACTTAGGTTCCTCACATATACTATTCTTTATCAGATTAACCTTACTCTCCTTAGAATTCTTGATTTTAGAGGTTCTTGATGTAGTTGCCATTATTTTAGAAATTTGGACTTTTTCCCGTAAATGAAAATTGAGTTTTTGATGAATGCTGGTACTTAATTTAACCTTTGTAGCTATTATTAAACTATTTGCAGTGTGGTGAATTGAGTTGGATTCACTTCGCAATTGGGTCACTTCATTCTCTGGTTTCACTCTTTCTTGTCTCTCAAGTCACTGTGGGAAAAATGAAACCCTTTTGTTGTCTATTTATAGACTTTTCCCTAAGTCATGTCGTTAATGCTCAGCCACTTCTTGGTGTGTGAAGGTGGAGTCATCAGGTTATACACAAATGATATTCTTAGTGAGAATGTGATGCTTTGGGGTAGTTGTCAACTTGTTACATTTACCGACGGATTTTGTAGTATGGTGAAGACAACATTGTCAACTCACATGATTATTAACGGATCTTGGTTTATACTTAGCGACTTAGCTTTTATGTGTTAACCGATGATTATTGATAAGTATAGATAGCTTAGATTTTTATGTACACTTATGCATTTCATTATGTATTGACTGATGAACTTGTTTTCACAAAATTATAACAAGTAATACCATAGTGCAAATTTAATCATGCTGATTTGTTATTTAAACTATGTATAATGGAACTGGTGCAAAATATAGCTTGGTTTAATTTAGCTCCATGATACTTACTTGTTCTTCTTAGGTAGGGTTGATGATGTCACAAGATTCATTAGATAAGGTGTCACCATTTTCATTGCTTGGTGGACAGCTTCATCAGTGTTTGTAGCTTTCATCCACATTTTGTTTCTCATCCTTGTGATGTCTTCAATGGTGTTTCCATTGGCAAAGGTGTTGGTCTTTGTCACTCGGTCTCTGTAGTCTTTTCTCAGATGACCATCTTTATGACAGTGTAGACATGCCATTCCGGGGTTAGTCCACCTCCTATATTTTCTTGTCCATTATCTCATGTAGTTTGCAGCGATGTGACCAAATATTCCACATGTTGTACAATTTTTCCATGTGTTGTAATCCCAAACATATGAGTTATTGACTCTTTTCAGCTTATAACCATTTTCTTGATCTTTAGGCTTCCATGCTTGCTTTTTCTTCTTCCTGCATTCAAGAGATGTGTGCCCATGTATTTTTCAAGTGGGACATTATTTGTCCATGTAGGTTTCCTTCTTTGGTTGTTTCACCTCAGATTTACGTTCATATGCTTTATGTCCTTTCTTGTTACATTTAGAATAAATTCCTATGAGTGAAGGTGTGGTTTTAAGAATACCTTTCATTTTTCTCTTGCATGCATTTGATGTGTGTCCTGACCTTCTAAAGAGATTGCATGAGTTCTTTCTTGGTCTTGGATTTTCATAGACATTCTTTGGATCAACTTGGTATGGTGATTCTCTATTTTCAGTATAGCCTAGTCTGGTATTGTTGTTGACTCTTCTTTGTTCATCCAGAAAATCATCCATCCTTTTGGTGCTTTCTTCAGCTTTCTTCATCATATCATTATGTTGTTGTAGAATTCTCACTTCATGTTTCAGCGTTTCATTTTCTTCTCTTAGCTCACCGATAGCTTCTATACTTTCAATGAGTTTTATATTCATTATGTTTGCCTCTTGACTAATAAGAATAATATGATTTGTGATCTCATGATGATATTCTATGTCTTTGTATTTCTGACTATTTCTTGTAGCTTTTTAGTAATCTTCCTTCTATCATCAATAGCTAGCATTCTTTCTTGCTCAGCTTGTCTATCATTATTCATGACATCAATCATTCTTACCATCTATGTCTCTTGACCGATTTGGAGAGATTTTACTTGTCCATCTAAATGTTGATTGATTTTATTCACACTTGTTATGCTTTCTTTTGATGTGTCTGATGCTTTGGTAGCTGTAGATCTTGAAGACTCAAATAGATCAGGTATCTCTTCTTCTTTTTAGTCTTTTTCATTACAGCGAGATGCTATAATCTTTCTTATATCCAACAACTGTCTCATCTTGATTCTACCTTCTTTATACTACTCATAGAAGATTTGTATCTCTAGCTTCTGATTCTCAATACTTTTGTCAAGTTTGTACTTCTCCATTGTATGATCTTTTATCTTAAGTCTTTAAAATTTCCAAATAAAAGATCTAGCTCTGATACCAATTTTTAGAAATAATGGAAAGTATGTACTAAGAGGGGAGGGGTGAATCAATACCTCTAAAACTTTTAGTTAATTAACCTTTGACCTTATGTAATCAATTCTTTGTTTTAACGGTCATATCTGCTATTCTTTCTTTATGCATGTAATATTAATTCATAATCTTCATTGTATGTAGGCATTCATAGAAAAATTCATGAAAGAAATGACACATAACACAAGATATGGTAACACAAAAAACCCCTGTTGGAAGGTAAAAACTGCGGTGGGGATGGCACCCACAAAAACTTCAATATCTATAGATTGGAAGGGGTCGGTTAAGGTTTACAATTTGATCACTTCTGATGATCTACCCTATTAGGAGTATTATGTGGAGACTAGTTAAGGTCTACTTTTTTAAGATCTTTAGCAACACTATTTAGTGTGCACTCGGTTAAGAGATTTACAATAGGATTGTTAAATCCACCTTTCTTGAAAGGATTTCTTCTATTTTCTACACTTGTTAGAATGTAGACAAAAATAATCATTGACCTGAGTGTATGCAATCTACAATTGCTGATTATAGATCCATTAAATTTTACATGTACAATGTATTACCTAATGTGATTGATTAATACCTCTATTGCTCAATAGCCTTGGTTCTTGGTTCTTGATAACCAAATTCATCTTTTGTTGCTCTTCTTCTTGAAACTCTTAGTCTGATCCATAGATGTGCACCTTGGCTAATATCATTCTCCCATCCATTTCAAATGAATGATTACACAACTATTTATACAATAGATTTGGCCTTTTTAGTTTCACATATTACAAAACTAACTCTATGATCAAAGGTTTACAACTTGACCTTGATCTCCTAGTTTGCATGTTTTTAATCAGTTAGACTAATTAAAACAATTACAATAATATTTCTTGTCCCTCAAGAAATGGTTTTAAAACAAATCAAATCTCTGAATATAGAATATAACTATTTTATCTGACGTGGAAATCAGATCCACTTTTCTCGGGATATAACTGACTTTCGGTGTCAGATGCTCAGTTTTCTCTGAAATCAATTTGTCTGTCTTTCAATCTTCCTTTTTTGAGCTATCTTTCAGGTTCCCTTGCTCCGTCAGGTTCCTCTATTGTCTGCTCTCTCGGTTTACACTATGATCTTCTCTGTCGGTTTGCATTGTGCTATGTCGTCGGGTTTCTCTATAGTTAGCACATTTGGTAAGAACGGAAACCTATCTTTCGGTGTAGCGTAACCGATGGTTCAAAAACTATTTCTCTTTGCATACTAATGGAAAAAATTATGTCATAACAGTGTATATGTCTAGGTGGATCCTTTTTTGCACGCATCTAGGTGGATGTTTGGCACTTCTTGGTGTGTTGTCAATTTAGTTGGTTCATGGCTCAGAGATTCACAAGGCATTTTTTAGTTATATTAGATGGTTTTGATGGTGTTCTTGAGGTTTTACATAAAGGATGTAGACAATCCCTATGACTTGGATGGGTTCGAATGTGTTTGTTTTATTTTTGATGCATATGGATGTTCTTAGATTGTATGTTAGCTGATTTGGTGGTCCACATCGATTGTGGTGATCAAATTTGAAGCATTTCTTAGTCGATAGTATTTTAATTTTAGTTCTTTCTCCACTTGATGATTAAATCATTTTGTAAATTTTGAGGCATGATTTGGATAGAAAGTGTTAGGGGCTCGAGGTTCTTGATACAAATTATTTCTGAGGTTTGGTAGTTAAAAAATAATTTGAATTTTTAGTTTTGGTGCGTGGATTTGGATTTTAAAATGAAGGGGAACCGACCTTGTTTATTTTTCAAGGTTGATAAAATTGATATAAATAGGGAAAAATTGTTTGGCATGGATGTGTTGGATATCTTGTTGAGAAAGAGTGCAAATTTTTTGGATGGTTGATTCACTCATTTGAAGGACCTAGAATAGATTTGTGCAGAGATCATATTTTTCTTCATTAGAACTAACCTAGGCATAGGGTAGATACTATTATTCAATTCAAAAATATTAGATTGATCATTATAGTGATCTTATATGGTAGTGAGCCTTCAATAGGGTTGTATCTTTTTTTCTATTTGCGAAGTGAGCTCTAGGTAGAATGCATTCATGCATGTCCATTTCCATTTGTAATATGTATTATACTTTTAACAAAGTGCAATTAATATTGTGGGTCTTTATGCCAACCACGGTGTCTCCCCTAACAGGCTTTCCATGTTAAAAAATTGTGTGTTAAAGTATTGTAGATGTATTTTCTAATTTTTGTATGTATTCTTAATCATTAAGGACATAAGTAAGGGTTTCAAAAGTTTGAAGTTTTTAGAACAACTAATTCACACCACCNCCCCCCCCCCCCCCCCCCCCCACTGAGTTGTTTTTTTCCACATTTCTTACAATTGGTATCAGAGCCTGGTCCCTTGGAGAAAGCCTAATATCTTGAGGGAGATCCAAAGATGGGAGCTTATAAGAATTATAGTCCAAGGTTTGATGGAACCAACTACACATTGTGGAAGAGTCACATAATTTTTTTTATCTCAGATGAATGGATAAAGATTGTTGGAAAATTACCAAGTCTACTTATATTGCTCCTACAAATCCTACTACTCCTATTGAGAGTAGTGATTTAAGAGCAAATATTAGGGAAAAGGAAGCAATATTCAATTCCTTGACTTATACTGAAATGAAAAATGTCATGGAATTGGAGAGAGGCAATGAGACTTGGGAGAAGTTGTAGACCTTGTATGAAGGAGATAAGGAAGTCAAGATCACCAAGTTGCAGATTTTGAAGGGACATTATGAAATATTTAAGATAAGTGAGGATGATAATGTTTCCTTTTTCATACTTAGGTTGAATGAGGCGGTGTGTAGTATCAGATGTATAGGAGTTACTTTAGAAGAGGATGATATTGTTTCTAAAATAGTGAGATCCCTGCCCCCTGGCTAGAAACACAAATTTGCATATATTGAATAAATTAAGAGGGTGATAACTATAACAAGAGACAACTTGATCGGAAAGCTTACTACTTTTGAGTTAGGTGATTTTGGTAGTGTATTACCTAAGGTGGAATCATCATTCAAAGCCGTTGTATCTTGAACAAAAAAGAAGATATTATATTCAAGAGAAAGATCCACAAGGAGAATGTAAAGACATGAGAAAGAGATTAAATAAATTGAAGAAGAAGAGTGAGAAATTCAAGAGTTGGAAGCACTAATCGATATAATATTGCCAAAAGGTTCTGGCAAGTACAAAGGGAAGATTCCCCTTAGGTTTATTTCATACACTAAGATAGGAGATTTTGCATCTAGATATCCAGAAAGGGTTCATAAGTTCAAGAATAACAAACCTACTATTTGAAAGAAGTGTTACTATGTCATTGATGAAGGAGTTATAGAAGCTGAATTTGATGATTCTAACAAGAAAGATGATGAATTCGCAATCATTTCTATCAAGGAAGAAGAAGATCCACCTGAAGATTTTATGCCTACTAGTTCTACAAGTTGTGTTGTTGAATTGAAATCCCTACCAGCTCAAGTTGTCAAAGAGGATAAGTGGGTGATAGACAATGGATTCTCTCATCATATGGATGCTGATGAGAGAAAATTTGTGAGATTTGAAAGGTATGATAGTGGTATTGTGAAATGGGGACACAATTCAGGTGGTATGATCAGAGGTAGAGGTTCTATTTTTTTGGTTGGCAAGAATAACACCGATCATGTGTTGTATGTGGAAGGTTTAAAACATTATCTTGTTAGTATTGGACAAATGGTGGAAAAAGGTTATGGCCTGAATTTCAAGAATGGTAAGTGCAAGATTGTGAATGAATTAGTGATAGATTTTGCATTAGGAAAAAAGACAAATGATAACATATTTTATTTGAATAGTGGTAAGAAAATTTGTTTGATTACTCAAATAAATGAAAGCTAGTTATGGCATAAGAGGTTGTGTCATGTCAACTTTGATAATATTGTGGCTATAAGTTCTACTTATGTTGTTACAGATCTTCCTAGGGCGAAGGAACCTATGAATACTATTTGCAAAGAATGTCAATTGGGTAAGAAAACATGAGTTTCTTTCCACTCTAAGACTGATAACTCATATGGATTATTAGATCTTGTTCATACTAACTTGTTTTATCTTGCTAAGATAAGAAGTATGCAAAGTGATAGATATTTTATTTTTCTCATTGATGATTTCTCTAGGATGTCATGGATAACTTTCTTAAGAGAAAAGTCTGAATATTTTGACAAATTCAAGATCTTTAAGAAAATGGTTTAGTCTAAAATAGGATTGCATCTTAAGTGCTTAAGATCAAACAGAGGTGGAGAATTTACATCGAATGATTTTAATTAGTTTGTGAAAAGCATGGACTAAAGAGAGATTTATCTCCTCCTAGGAATCCATAGCAAAATAGAGTGGCGGAGAGGAAGAAAAGGTCTATCCATGACACTGCTAGCACCATGATGCTTGAAAGAAATGTTCTACATATATTTTGGAGAGAAGAAGAAAACACTGCAGTCTACATTATCAATCAGGTGCAAATAAAAGGAGATACTATTAAGAAACCTTATGAAATTTGGCATGGAAATGTGCGTACATTCAGGAATTTTAGTTTTTTTGGTAGTAGATGCTATATCAAGAGAGATGAGAATATAGGAAAATTTGATCCAAACGTGATCAAGGTTTATTTATTGGATATTCTACAACAATCAAGGCATATAGGTACTACAACAAGAGGTTGAAGAAGATAGTGGAGAGTGTAAATATTAGAGTTGATGAAAGTCTAGAGAATCTATCTAGATTTATTGGTTATGATTCTCATGTTTAGAATATCAATACTAATCAAGGACAACAAAGTAAAGGTCAGAACAAAGTCCAAAGTGGTCTGGTGATTGCATAAAATGAAGCCTATACAACTGGATAGGAAGAAACACAAGAACTAATGGTAAGGAAAAATAAACCAAGGTATGTCAGATTGAATCATTCTGAAGATAAGATTATTGGCGATAGGAACAAGGGTGTTTAGACCAGGAAAAGGGTTGTAGAAGATTAAAATTTCTTAGTTTTTGAAATTGAACTAAAAGATAATCATTAGACTAAATCTATTGAAGAAGAGCTTGTGATTGCATAATACTACAAGGAGAAGCTCGTGATCAATTCAGCCAAACTTGATTCAAAGTCAGAGGAATTCAGTAGACAAGAGTGGTCTTAGATTTAAAAAATAATTAAGCTCTAGATCTGGTCAAGACAAGCCTAAAAATAAAAAAAAATAAATGAACAAAAGTAAGAAAACTTTGGAGAGATTGCCTAAAGCTCATAAATTCAGTGGTAAATGATTTTTTTGTGGTAAGTATCATCATAAATTTATACATTGCTGAAATAAAAACCATTTATCGAGTTGTAAAAGGCATATTCATGACTCAAGTACAAGGAGTGGTGTTAAAAGAAAGAATAATATTGTCAAGAGGGGAAAAATTAGATATTTTACATACAACAGATTTGATCACATTCACATTCAATGTGCTTGAAAGAAGATGAGGACAGTGGATAGAAGATTGTTATAAATTTCAAATATAACGTATCTGAACAAATTGTTAAATATTGTATAAGGAAGAAAGTGAAAAAATGTGGTTTGGTAGAAAGAATGTACAGAAGAATGACCAAATTAAGAAGTAGAAAGTGGATAGGAAAGGTTGGAATGTCAACAGAATGTAGATAGATGACAAAGGAAAAGAGAAGATAACAATGGATAAAGGATAGAAGCATAGGAATATGTCAAAGAGAAAGAAGAGTAAGGATAATACGAGGGTGATTTCCCCTCCTAAATAGAACTAAAGATGCAGAGATGTACATCAGTCCATGGGATTAATAGTCTAATCTTCTGATACAGATTAATGTGAGGAGGTTTCTACTCAAGGGGAGTAGTTAGTTGTTTTATTATTTTGGTGCTTATTTTCCTTAGCAGGAGAACATGTAGGGATGAAGGATAAGAGTTGGTTATGTCTTGGTCATTTATGTCAAAGGGGGAGAAGAAAGCATGTAAAAAAAATTTGGAGATCAAAGGGGGAGATATTGATTTATTTTTTTTCACATCATATGTTGCCATCAATGCCAAAGGAAGACATTGTTGGGAAGATGCAAATATGTGTTGGAAGTCGTATTAGTTAGATATGTTGTCATTGATGTCAACATATCAATTGGATAGTTTGGTCATGGTTTGGCTAGTGGTGTAGTGTTCTTAGAGGTCCAGTGAGGAAAGGTTATTGTAGATAAGTTGTCGTGAATGTTAGGAGATGTTGTAGAGAGTTTTTACTTGGTCTATGTCAAGTTACAGAGGTGCGCATGAATTTTTAGATGAGTTATGAGGTTAGGTGTGGTGATTTTTATTTCTAGTTGTTCAGGAAGGTGACAGAGTGTTAGAAAAAAGGTTTGGTGTGTGACATATGTTTAGGTGGATATTTTTCTGTGCACATGTAGGTGTATATTAAGGAAATCCTGATGTGTTTTCATTTTAGTTGGTTCATGGTTCATAGATCCGCAAGGCATTTTTTAGTTATATCAGATGGTGTTGATGGTGTTCTTGAGGTTTGACATAAGAGATGCTAACAAATATAATGAGTTGGATGGGTTCAGATTTATTTGTGCTATTCAAGATGCATATGGATGTTCTTGGATTTTATGCTATCTAAGATGGTAGTCCACATTGATTTTGGTAATCAGATTTGAAGGATTTCTTAGTGAGTGGTATTTTTATTTTTGATCTTCACTGACTTGAAAAGTAAATTATTTTGTGAAGTTTGAAGTGCAATATATGGAAAGTGTTATGAGCTCGAGGTTATTGATAGGGATCGTTTCTAAGGTTTGGAGGTCAAAAATAAATTTGAATTGTTAGTTTTTGTGAGACCCACCTCAGACAGCCCTTGTTTCACTGCTTATTTTGTTTTACTTCAATGATTATGTACTTAGACATACTTTGGCTATCAGAGAGACTTTTCATACTTTTGAGGATCAGTGAAATCCTGTGTTAAATATTCAGCACTTGATTTTGTAATCAGGGTACTTTTGAGATATTATGTTCTGATTCGGTTTCAACTTATGTTGATGTTTATATGGATCTAAATGCATGAGTGTAAAATGATGAAATGGTTTAGGGAACCAATGCTAGGATATTTCATTTCTAAATGCAATGTGGTTTTATGCTCACCTATATTATTGACGTTATGTTCTGTTTCATATCCTGTGTTTTGGATCTACCAATGTGTGCATTGAGTGTGCAGGAAGAGTTGACCATGGAATCTAATCGGGGACCCAGTTCTGGAACCTATGTATATACCTGTGCTTACCAAGGTCCTGTCTATATAAAGAGACATGGACCTCATTGTTATGTGTTTATTTCGTAAATGTGGTTCGCATGTATGTTATTAAATTAGTAAATGTTCATGTTATCAAGTCATGTCTAATGTTTTAATTTCATGTGCCAATTTTGGCAAAGCGTTGTAATTTATTATGGACATGGCTAGTAATGGGAAACCAAGGTAAGTCAAGGGTTAACTAAGGTCATCTTTGAGTAGTACCCATGCTTACCCCAGGGTTAGAAGTTTCTAGAGTGTCTTTGACTTAGAATTTCGTAGGTTAACTTCAGGGTAAGTTTTAGAGGGTCTTTTGGACTCCTAGAGGGTAACTGGGGTCAGTTTTAGTCACCCAACTTGGTACCCTATGGGTTAGGGGCTATTTTCGGTCATTAATGAGCCTCTAAACTCATTTATTACCCCCTTAAAGTGTCATTTTCATCTTTGAGCGAATTTGATAGAGAAGTGTGACTTTGGTTAACCTCACTCTCTCTTCTACCCATGTTTCATTTGACTTTGCCCTTGGAGGGTTAGGAAGTGGTTTGGTTAAGGTTTGGTTAGAGTTACTTCACCCTTGGGTTAAACCTTGATTAGGTTGGGGGTTTGCCTATTTAGGGGAGTTTTTAGGATGAGTTGAGTGTTCACCCACTCTCTACCCTTAGAGACAGAATCCAGTTTTGAAGGAGCATTTGGAGAAGAAAGCTTAGAAGGGATAGCTCTACACCAGTCTTCTTTACCACATAGCTTGGTTCAAGGTTGGAATTCCTTTTAAGTTTTTGTTTATGTTTATGTGTTCTTGAGCTCAAGGACTCCATTAATGGAGTTTATGGTTTTCTTGAAGCTTTTTATTTTGTTGAAAATTTTCTTTTTGTTTTCTCAATGTGTTTATTATGTGATTGATTTTGTATGGGACTTCAAGGTACACTCACCCTTGGGAGGGCAGAGTAGCCTTGGAGGGGTAGTGGAAATGACTCATTTTAAGTGCAGAGTCTCCCATGTGTGGAGGGATAAACTTGGGGTAACACGATACCCATGAAGCCAAGATGGGCCTGAGGGCATTTGGGAGGTATAAGGAGGTTATTTAGGATAGCATCTTGTGAAGATGATCCTTGGCAAGTCCATGTGAGGCTTGCGTTTCTTATTTGTGATCTTGGCTTTTCTTCTTCGGTGAGGTCTACCACTATCCCTATTTATGGAATATCTCTTGGAGATACTTCTTCTTGTCCATCCTGGTGTTGGGAAGTTTTCTTGTGTCTGAGTCTCCTTTCTGTTACTGCTTGTTGCATGTGCATGTTTGTGACCCATTCCAGATTGGATCCCCAAGCTTGGGGGTGGCCTTGTAAAGGCCTAGGTTGGGAGGTGAGCCTCCATGGTCAACCTCATTCTACCTTGCTTTCAGGTACCTGGTGGATAACAAAGATGCATGATACCCTTATGTGGGAGATGAGTATGGCTGGAAAGTCGCCATTGTAGTATGTTTTATCACTTACCAGAAAATGTGTAGTATCACTATTTGAGAATCAAATGTATTCCTTATTTCTTACAATGTCTCATTATTTGTAAAGTTGTTACAGATTTGTAACGTATATGGAAGCTTATTATTGTTTGTTTAATTGGAGAAAGGTGGATATTATATGAATTTTCTTGTATGTTGTCCCGTTTGTTAAAGAGGAGAAGTTAAATGCCAGTAGCATAAAATATAAATGTATACCAAATCTGTTATTAGTTAAATTTCAATTTATGAAATCTTGTTTTAATGTATAGCGAAATTCTCTATTCTTGAGATTGACACTTGAAGAAAAATATTTTAAAAAAAAAAGTGTT
>MU216687.1:204115-214318 GCA_018584345.1 Thuja plicata | reverse complement strand
TACATATGATATATATTTATTTTATAAGTTTAAACCTTAACTAAATAAGGAAGAAAGTAATCTTTTAAAGCGCTGAGCGCTGTTTTGTTTAAAATAACGACTGTGTTAAATTTTATTAATATTTTATGGGCGGGGAGGGCCGAAGCCCTACCCCAGCCCCCTCACCGCAGCAGTGGCCGCGCGGGCGAAGCACCCACCCCACTGCGTACCACAGTGGGTGGCGGCATCGGTCGTGGCCGGCCATCCACCACTGAGGGCCGCAGTGGTGTGGCGGCNCCCCGCCGGAACCCCCCCGCCGCCCGGCCCTAAATAAAACTCCGCCCCACTGCCGACCATTCCCCCCTCTTCCGCCGCACCCTACTGTTTCATTCTGCCGCTCGTGAACACTCCGCCGCCGCCGAGCCACTGTCTCGGCCCCTGCGCTATCCCTTAAATGCTTAGGGTTTAAAAAAAAACCTTTTTACATATTGGATATTTGTTTTAAGTTTGTCATTTATTTATTTATATGTTTTAAGATAGAAGTGAAATGCATATTGATTAATTTTAAATTATATATATGTCAAATAGTTTAGCATGTTATTTTAAATAGGAAATTAAAAGTTTTAAGATTAGTTTGTAACAGATTAATATTATGGTTTTAATTGTGGATTTAATATTCGGATGGATATATATTGTTTTTATTTAAAGTTTTAAATTAAGATTTGTATTAAATTTGTTTATTTATATTAATATTTTAATGTTAGATTAGATGTTGTTTTATTTTTATATAAGATTGTGATATTAGATTAGACTTTCTATTTGATTTGAATTGGGTTAGAATATTTCTCTTTATATATATTTAATAAATTAAGAAGTTGATTTAAAAATAAGGTATGAATATTGGAATTAGAATTTAGAATTGTTTTGTTATATATGAAAGATGTTTCGATTCAGTATAAAAATATTTTAAATAATTTTTAATATTATAGAGATAATTTTTAAACTTTTCATTATGAGTTTAGTTAAGACATTTTATTTGTAGGTATACGAGTTTTAAATCATGGATATTAGGTTACGGATTAAAGTTGGTTTACTCTATTATGTCGCTATTAAATTATAGTATTCTTTTAAAAGCTAATATAAATTTTGATTCTCTTGTCTATAGGGGAAATTTCGTTAAGATTAGAATTAGCTTAAAAATATGTGATTTTATTTGAAATCAATTAAATTTGAATATCGTATGTTAATTAACTAATGTTAGGGGTTTAATTTTCTTAAATTAGTAAACGTTGTTAGGGGTTTAATGTTAGGGGTTTAATGGACCTCGTTGTTATGTGTTTATTTCGTAAACGTGGTTCGCATGTATGTTATTAA
This sequence comes from Thuja plicata, assembly GCA_018584345.1. NCBI lineage: Eukaryota > Viridiplantae > Streptophyta > Pinopsida > Cupressales > Cupressaceae > Thuja > Thuja plicata. The sequence goes on along the minus strand of MU216687.1, from coordinate 212,965 downwards.
ATTAGTAAATGTTCATGTTATCAAGTCATGTCTAATGTTTTAATTTCATGTGCCAATTTTGGCAAAGGGTTGTAATTTATTATGGACATGGCTAGTAATGGGAAACCAAGGTAAGTCAAGGGTTAACTAAGGTTGTAGCCCTTTTTGTATTTGAGTAGTGATCTCTAGGAAGTGTGCTTGAATGCATGTGCATTCTCATTTTTCATATGTGTTATACTACTAACAAGGGTTATTTCATATTGTGGGTCTTCATCCCCACTGTGGTTTTTTCTCTAATAGGGTTACCACGGTAAAATATTGTGTGCCAAAGTGATGTGGATGTGTTTTATGGTTTGTGTATGCTTTGTTAATCATTAAGATCATAAATAAGGCTTCTAAGGTTTAAGGGTTTTAAAATTTTGAAGTCTTTGGAACAACCAATTCACCCCCCCCCCCTCAGTTGTTCACTTTTATATTTCCTACAAAAATAAGTTAAATATTTGACATTCTTGATTTCTTGAATGCTCCTTGAATGAACGATTTAATATGATTAGATGAGATGAGATCCCGAAATGAGGGAAGTAGCTTTGTTTATATACCTCACCTTGCCATTATGGGGTGCCAAACTTGAAGGAGGCCGACATGGATTTGGGAACCCTACTAAAATCAAGAGATTGTAGACAATTGCAATTTGAGCCCAATCCTTCCAGGGTCAAGGGTGAATCTTCAGTTATAGGCAACCCAACTTGCCTCATACCCATCTAGTAACCCCATGCCTGTCAATATAGGCTCAGATTTAGATTGTGGACCCAGTTTGATATGGTGATGCCCAAAATAAGCATAAAATTGAGTTATGATATGGGAATAATATACAAAAGGCCAAACATGATAAAATAGGGCCTATGTATGTAGGTAGTGACTGAGTGGATGAAATAATTAAAGACGCACACCTATAACTAAGGGTCCATATAGATATTTCAATTAAGAGATGAATCATTTTTAATAATTTATTAATTAAACATATAATGAATTCCTATGATGCATGCTAAAATTAAACACACACTAAAATGGGTGCTAAGTAAGCATAGAATTGGACACCTTAACCAAGGTGTATAATTTAGAATGCTATAATTGTTTGGCTAATTTATACCTTCATTTATTCTTCATTATCATTTGTTATATATTGTTGGGCCCAAGAAATTAATCACAACATCCTTCCTAGCCAATTTTAGGCATGGATTTAATCTTCAAGGTAAGGAGTGCATAGGTGGTACATGAATTTTTTGTAGCTAGCTACCCATCACTTCATATATAACATAACTATAAGGATTGAAACTCCTAACTCAATAATTTTAGGAATTCTCCTGTCTCTTTTCTATTTATCTTTGCTAGATTATAATCTCTCCACTTTAAGACAAGGGGTTACTTTATCCTTTGAGCCACATTTTTCAATATTTATGTTGTTTTCTTATCTTAATAATAAAAACCTATAAAACTAAGAAGAAAAAAACATAAAATCAATATAAAAAATTAGATTCATGGGTTCATTCCACTGATCACTAAGTTGTAAGCCAAAAATTAGATGGACAAAAACAATGAAAACCCCTTTTCAAATAGTTAGTATACCCAAGGTGAAAATTTACATGTCAGCCTTAAAAAGGAGAAGAAGACGTGATGGATCAACTATAGTATTTTCCTAGGTTTTGTAAGCTTACTAAATGACCCTAGTCAAATCTATCTAGATTACCTTGTAAACTTGAATACAACTTTTTTTCAAAAAAAATGTATAGAGTAGGGAACTACATTTTTCCCTAACTTTGACCAATCTAAATTGTGTAGCATTATTAGGAAAGAAACTATAGTTACCTCTTCCTTCTAAAACCCCTTATATGATCTGTCGCAACACATAACCATAATTTCCCTTGATGTAAATAAAATTAAACCTAGTAATTTTATTGCACAATAGCCCATAGTTGTGCATCTACCTTCCAAAATTTATTGTATAAAAATTCCCAACAAATAGTCACCTACCCTTTTAAAGTTCTAATTAGATAAAGTGAAAGGGGGTATGAACCCCTACAAAGTAGCCATTATGAAAAAGAAAGGGGTATCATGATGACTGATAAATCCCAACAAAAGGTCAACACTAAACCAATATTAGAACTAAAAAACAAAAATAACAAAAAGCCAACCGAAATAGAAAACCCATGCTCAAAAGAGCCAATGAATACATAATGGGGATAATGATAGAATTCTACTTCTGATTTAACTCTTTCAACTATTGAAGAGAAGAACCTCTTTTATATTTACCTTGAATAGGAGATATATCGCATGGAGACTTTAGGAAAAAACCAGATGTAGCCTCCCTTCTTTTCTTCTTGGCACAATGATGCTCCAACTCCTCTTGGAGAATCTAAATGGAGTCAGTTGACTTATGCACTATGCACTATTTCCTTACTATAGAAGAACACCTCATCAATATTTCTTTTTAGCTCCTTGTGACTTCTAAAGTCGCAATAGCATGCAACATTTCCTTCTTTTCCTTGTTAGAGGTCATCGTAGCTCTAATGTCCTTGGCCTTAGCCTTTAGATTATCCCAATTATTTAGTCTATTAGCTAGGTCATTAATATAATGTCAAATCCTCTCATCATGAGAAACCTCATAGCAATCCCCAACCCTTGCATCCACGTCCGCCAATGCTTCAAGTCTATTAATTTTACTACTAGGAGTTTGTAGTTGTGCCAAAAGCCAATGAATTACCTAGTTCGTCATTGTGTAAGAAATACACAAATCATCAACTTTCTCCATAAATCTAGCAATCCAATATCTCGATGTGAGGAAATGTGGGAAGGAGGGGGCAAGGGTATTCGAAGAGGGGCTGGGAGACCACCTATGAAAATTAGTGGTGGAATTATTAGGGGTCCAATCCAGACCAGTCAACCAAGAAGAAGAGGAACCAACCAAAACCTCCAAGACTTCAAGACCAGCCATATTATTACCCTTTGACACATTTTTTATTTTCTAAATGTGTTCAGGATTGACACAACTAGCTTGACTCTTACGAGGAGTGATTGTCAAAGTAGAAGTAGAGGCAGTTTTTGTTGGCGTAAACCATATTACATTGGCCGTTTAGTTCGGTATAAACTATAGTAACTCTGTAACTGTCCTCAACGGACTGCAGATAACATTGTATAAATGCCCAGTCATGTTATTGAATAAAACATAAAGTATTAAGCCCTGCCTTCATATGGTAGCAGAGTGGTTTTGCATTTATGTTCTTCTGTGAATCTAAGAAGTGGTGATGAACATCAAAACAATCCGATAGATTATGTAGCCAAGTTGCACAAATACGAATGAAGAGCATCTATTTGATCCATCAAAACGTCTGCCACTCCTCTATTTGGCCCATTTTCATCCACTACATGCAGCCCGTGTGAATGTTTTGTATGAGAGTAATATCTTCTCCAAATGAAATCTGATACCTAGTGATCGTGTGTATTAAAAGGGCGGTTTTGTGTTCTTGGCGCAAGTTCTGGGAAGTATTACATTGTCGGGGGCGACTAAAAGTGAGTTCCTAGGCCAGTTCTTTTTGCAGTATTGGATTTTCACGACATCCGCTGGGGTATTGTTGTGACCAGAATCAACGATTCAAGTTGCACTCAATCTGGAAATTTAGGAAAGGAGTCTACTACATTGTAAACTGTTTTCTTTGATTGGCTTGCAAAGAAATTGATTTGTACGGGAGAAATTCATCTCTATAAATGGTGGAGTCATTTGTCAAATTCTATTTGCATGCAATTGGTTGGCATCTTTTTAAGTGTGATGACTCTCGTTTTTAGCGTGACGACTTCCTCTGAAACTGGCGATTATTTTCATCTTACTTCGGCTTCTCTGAACAGCCTTTAAATTCGCCTTGGTGGATTCGAAAACTTTGACTGGGCTTCAACGTTCTTTAGTAGGCAATCCACACGTTGGCAGCTGCGATATAATTCTTATTTAGCGGTTGTTGATTCAATCTCATATCTCTATATTGTTGGATCTCCTCTTTGTGGTGAATCTAATATATCTTTCTTTTGCTTGTTTTACAAGAAGTGACGTCACAACCTTTCTTCTAGTCTTTCATATGCTTAGGGCATTGGTTTAAAATGAAACAAGTATTTGATTGGTTTTGAACAAAGCAATTTGCTTCAGGCAATGGAGAAATAAGGATATTTTTGCAGACTATTTTATAAAGATGATTAATTAGAGTGCCTAAAGTGATCTTGGGAGCTAATCGCTATTGAATGATCCTTTTCACGAAGATTTAAAATTGTAGCAACTTCTTCAGTATCTCAGAACTCCAACTGAAGATATATGGCTAGAAGTGACTAATTTGAGCGAATGACATGAGTATACTCAATGGAAGAATCAAGACTTCAGCCTATTTGTTCTAAAACTTTTACCAAGTGTTGACGATGAAGATTCACTTGATGGTGACGTTGTTATTAATGAATGTTCTGGTGATTCTAGTAATGTATTATCACTTTGAGTCTTCAAAATCTAGGAGGTTGGGGGCATCGAATGAGGGGGAACTTCTATCATCTCAAGTTAGCTTCTTGCTTTGAGATGGTATTCTGCATGGGAAGTGTTTTTGGCTTTTTTCATTTTCTATTTTGTTTTTCTTTCTAATGCTAGTAAATTCGAAGAATGAGTGTCTTATGAAGAGTCATTTTGAAGATAGGTTTTAGATTTGGTATTGCACTCAATATGGATTATTGCCCAGAGAGCTTTAGAACATATGATCAAGAATTATACCGTTTTGCAGTCACTAGAAAATGATAGAGATCTGTCTCATCTCTTAAGGACCATTATTGAATAATTCAAGACTTTGATTTGAGATTTCAGGACTGAGAACTTATAAACACAGCTTGAAGCTACAACTTTCTGAGGCTCAAGAGACAACTTGATGGAGCCTTGCTTGGTATAAGATTTTCTACTTTAGAAGAAATTTTTTCTCAAAATATATATTCATATTATATAATCAACATTTTTTATTATCTAAGTCCTAAGGAAGCTCCCTAGGGAAAATTGAATTTGATGTTTTTAGGATAGATGTAATAAACAGGGGTGGGAGTGGGGGAATGTTGGCATAAACCATATTACACTGTATTTGGTTAGGTAACTATCCTCAACAGATAAACTGTTCTCAACGGACTGCAAATAACATTGTTAAATACCCCTTCATGTTATTGAATAAAACATCAAGTATTAAGCCACATCTTCACTTTTATAATGGTGGGTATTAGACAGCTTCACAATAAGGGTGGGATCAAAATTAGAGCTAGTGGGATTCATACTAGTTGTAACAGATAGAAACAAGTGGAATTTATATAATCAATAGAAAAGCCAATGGTGGATGGGAAGCCCACCCTTCTTGGGTCATAGGCATAGATTGACGCAAAGAATTAAAAAATACAGAATGGAAAATTCAACATAACTTCATGTTTAAAATAATAACGAATGGGAAGCAACTAATAGTGAAAATATTTGAACGTATCATACAACATGTTATACTTCATCAAAACTTGCACCACATCATTCCAGTCACCTAGGAGATCCTCCCTATTGAAGTTGTTCTGTAACAGAGATATTTTCTCTCTGGCCATTAAAAATATTTTGAAGTCCTCTTTGTAGTGGTCCTTTGGATTTTTCGGGACCATCGCACCATCCACAAGTAGCCCGGTAGCATCCACAATAGACTCCATAAACACAGTGAAAGAAAACCCACCAATAATAACTTTTGGACCTTATACTAATAATGGATAATTTTTTCAGATATTTCAGGATCAAAGCCATGCATACTTTCAATGTAACCAAAGAGGTTCCCTTAACCAACACACGCCAAAGGACAATATTATTTTTCAAAGATTTTGCAGTTATTAGAATTTACTTTAATCATACCCTCCATGGAAGGCCAAACAATATAGAGACAATGGATATGAGAAGAAACTTAGAAGTAGAAGAAAAGGCGAAAACACAAAAGACGACAAGTGAACAATATAAAGAGAAAGGAAAACTTGTTACCAAAAGAGAGAGGACTTACCATCAAAAAAATGAATGAAAAAAACTATCGAAAGGTCAATATTAAAATGGCAGTACGCGAATATTTAGGTTTCATCTATGATTTTTTCATCCTGGATTGCAGAGTGAACATCCCCTAAAGATCGTGCAAGAAAGACCATGTATGCAGAGAAGTCATGAAGTTATTATTATTATTATTATTATTATTATTATTTTGATGAATAGTGCCTTTTCTATTAAAAAATATTAAAGTTACATATCCACAAAAAAGGGGCCGGGGGATATAGAAATCACCCCGCAGAGTTCACACGACAAAGCCGGAAACGAAGACTATTCATCAAAAAAACAAAAAGCCATTAGGCAGCAAGAGCAGTAGCAGAAGGTGGAGGATCTTTATCATCCGATCCCCACATCTTAGTGGGATTGATAGGAGGGTCAGGAAGCGACCAACCATCATCATCTTCTTTTTCTTTTTCTTTTTCATCCGCCCTGGGCGGGGAGATAGAAGGAGCCAGGCGGGGATACTTGGAAGAGGTGGCAGGAGGCCAATTCCAACCACGGTGAGCACCAGGAGCATCAGGAGGGGCAGACTGCGCCAGAGCCGGCGCCCACCCAGAAGGCCGAGGAGGCGGAGAAGCCGAGCGGCGCCGCCATCCGTCCCCACCACCTCTTGGAGAGTGGTGACGAGGAGCCTGGGATCGAGGAGTGTGCGAGTGGCGTGCCGAAGAACTGTGCCCACGGCGGCGGCCTCTGGGAGGCGTACCCTCGGTAGAAAGGGCATCCGGAGGAACCCGAGCAACAGTGCAGGGAGCATTGCCCCAATGATTGAGCAGCTCCTGTAGGTGAGCAACTTCCAGAGCCACTTTATTTGCTTGAACTTGAATTTGCATCATAACATTATTACATATACAAGCTTTGTTAAACAAAGAAACATTCGTATCAAGAGAGCTGTGAGAGAAAATAACAGCATTTCTGTCTTTCCAAATATTAAACAAAATCTCCATCCTGAAAGTATGCCAAATCTGGGTAAACTTGGAGGGGAGTCTAGGAGAATCTCCTAAGACAATCATATGCCAAGAAAAAGGTTCAGGCCGAAAGGGCTTAAAAAAATCATGAATCCACTGCCAATACTATTGAGCTCTCCTACAGAACTAGAAGATGTGCAAAAAGGTCTCAGAGTGACTGAAAAAAGGACATCGAGGGTCATGAACCCCCAGATGTTTGAGCCTAGGGCCAATTGGGAGACCTTGAAACAAAAGACACCAAGAAAAAAGAGCCATCTTGGGCTCCGTAATGGCGGTCCAGATGGTGTGAAAGCGAGAGCTCCAGTGGGAAGTGGCCAAATGAAGATGCCATCTCTAGTTAAGGATATTCACCATCGGAAGATGCAGAGATAACCACCTATAACCAAGTCTAGGCTTGTAATTGCTGAAAGGTGTGGCAGGATACCATTTCCAATCCTTCCACCAAGGCCTAGTAGCCTGAATGCCAATCTTATGAAGCAGATTGGTAGGAATAGCCGAGATCAAAAGATCAAAAGTCTGGCGATCAGAACGAGCCAGCTAAAATTGAACTTGCATATCCTCCAAAGATTGGAGCCCCATAGAGACTCTGGAAAAAATCTCTTTGGGATTCCGAATGCCGCGTTTGAAAAAATGTAGAGCATAGGCCCCTTGAGTTTTGGCCAAGGGTATACCCTTTATGGAAAATAGAGGAGACCACCAGAGGCTCTGCTGATTGAAAGAGAGCCCATTACGGAAAGCATCCCCATCCCATCGAAGCCAGGGCTTAATAGCTTCCCTAGCTTTCCAAATACTCTTGATGACAAAGGTACCCTGGATTTGAACAAGTTCTCTCATTGTGAGCAAGGTCTGGAGGCCAATGCCTTTCCAAGCTAGCCTGTGGACCGGAAATCCAGCAGAGATGCAATGTCTGACAAGAATTTTCCATGCCTCATCACCAGTGAGAGCTCAGATAATCCACTTCGCACAAAGAGCAAGCCCTTGCTTCATGGTGGAAAGAAGGCCTAGGCCTCCAGAATCAGGAGGGAGGCAACAGTACTCCCAGGCAACCTGATGAAATCCGTGGCCATCAGCACCAGAGGCCCAAAGAAAGTCTCTGAGCATACGCTCAAGCTTGAGATAAGAGGCCTTAGAGGGGGCCCAACAAGAGGAATAATAAACATGGGTCGCAGCCAGCACTTTGGAACAAATCTGGAATTTCCCCGCAAGAGAGAGCGGCTTGCAAATCTAATAATGCAGTTTTTTCTCAATTTTAGCAAGCACAGCATTCCATAATTCCACAGAAGAGCCATGAAAGGCAAAAGGAATGCCCAGGAAGCGAAAGATTTCTCCATGTTGCACCCATTTCTAGCCGAAACTAGTAAGCCAAGGCGGGGCTGGAAGAAAAGACTGTCTGAAACACAGAGTTTTACACCATTGAATGGCTGATCTAGAGGCTTGACAAAAGGTGTCCAGGCACTGCAAGGCATTGGAAATGTTCTCCTCGTCCTCAATAAGAGTGAGAAAGGAGTCATCAGCAAAATGGCCATTAACCAACTGGGAGGAAGGATCAGGTAGGGAAACGCCCCGAACCAGGCCAACGAAAATAGAGTTGGCGAGCAAATACCCAAAGCCTTCTGTAGCAAGCACATATAAAGCAGGAGCCAGCAGACAACCTTGCCGGATGGATCTAAAAACCCCAAAGGTGTCAGATTGGGCCCCATTGATGGTAATGCAAGCAGAAGCATCTCCAAATAGCATTTCCATAGATTGCAAGAAGTGAGGGCCAAACCCCAGAGCCTGAAGCAT
>MU216687.1:191448-201565 GCA_018584345.1 Thuja plicata | reverse complement strand
GCATTGAAAAATTTGTCATGCTCCATGACAATGACTTTGCCGAGGGTTTTAGCAATAGACTCAATAAACGGCCAGCATGGCAAAGGGAGGCCAGGGAACTCGACCCAAACTGGAACCCTAAGTTTTTAGTCATCCGAGATAGTAAAGTCTCGAGACCATTTCTGAAAAACTAACAGGGAGGACCTAACAGTCCAGGGTCCATGGTTAAAAACCGCTTCCGCCTGAGAAGGGTTAGCAAACCGGAAAAGGAAAAAACCTTTGGTAAGGTTTTGCACACCATCAAGACGGACCCCATGTAGGGTCCAGCTCTTGTTGACCCAATCCTTGAGGATACTTTCAGGAGGAGTACGACCCACAAAATATACAATCAATGTATATTTTTCTAACCATTCACAAGCAGAATCAAATTCATGTAGATTAAGAACAATATAAGGGTTACCTCGTGAAAGACCTTCGGGATGAACTTGCGGGGACGTTTGTTCAGAGGAGGCACCATGGCTGTCCGAAGCTTCAACTCGCGCACCAGCAGCAACTGCTGGGCCGAAGTTGGCCGAAGCCATAATAAAAGCTAACCCTAATGCAAAAGGGATCCCGCAGTAAATACAGTGTGACAGATGGATGCCTCAGAGCGGAAACACAAACAGTACGTCGTACGCATTATTATTATTATTATTATTATTATTATTAGTATATATATATTTATTTTTTGTCTTGCTTCCCTCCCTAAGACTGTGGGGGAATCTTGCGTGTTCCATAAAGGACAGGATGTGGTCACTTTTAGAAACGAGATCTTTTATGGTCCATTCTACGGATGCTTCAACACAAAGCATAATGCCAACATTTTTGAATTTTCCTTCAATGATGATATTATGAAACCCTTTGTCTTTTAGGAGGCAATTGAAAGCCACTACCATCTTAGAAAAATTTAAGGTTTGGAATCCTAAGTTAACAACATAGGCCAACTTCAAATTACCTTTATTACCTTCAATTATACCAGCCCCACCTACTTGACTTGAGTTCCCTTTAGAGGAACCATCATACCCTTTTAATAGTTATCGCTCATTTGATGTTTTTGTCACTTTTGAACTACAATGTCATCATTCAATTATCTTATTTTGAATAGGATGATTATTTCATCTACCCTATAAATATTCCCATCCTCGAACCCCATTGACCTTAGAATCAAACCCACCTTAACCAATCAAAATATTCCTCCATCTCAAACATCATTGTCATCTATGACAAAACTAATTTAATCTTTACCACCTTTGTCTATAATTAAACTAGTCTTTCCTCAACTAACCAAAATTTTAAACCTCTCATCATAATATCCTATAACATCTTACCTTCCACCATCTACATTTCAATGTACGTACCAATAACCCTCATTTTGACAAAAAATATATACAACCCCTAAATGCATCCCAATTCATTTATCAACAACATTGTTTTCAATAACAATAATATATATGCCCTATGTTCCAAACCACATATGAAGAACCATAGTATTACCTATAGTTGGACCACTACATATGCTAAATCCAACTCCAATGGATCTCTTTTTGAAAGCATTGAAAGAGATGAAGGACACACTTGACGGATACAAAAAGTGATTACACAGATAAATAAGACATACAAATTTAAATATCCCTGCCCCTTCAATGACTAATAACATGAGTACCTTTCTAGTAAATTTTTGGAATCCCAAAATTAAATAAATATAAAGGGAAAGAAAACCCATGTATTCATATAAAATATGTTTTCATGGAATGCTTATAGGGACATATATCTTACTACAATATTCTCTCAAAGTTTGGGAGGACAATAATGTAAATGTTTTCTCACCTACCTCTTGGAACCATTACCACAATTACAAAATTAGTTATAAATATTATAAACCATTTGCTATATAACATAGAACATTAACTTTCAATACTTGATCTTTGTTATTTCAATCAACAAAATGGCGATATCTTCACTTCCTTCCTTCAATTATGAAGGAGCCTTGCTAGTCAGTTCCCTTGGTGTATACCACATTAATAATTTATAAATTCCCTTAGTGTATAACACATTAATAATTTATAAATATTTCCATCAAATACGTTATTCTAGAGATGGATTTTCACCTACAATTCCTTTGTGTCTTAGCCTTTTTATAAAATTATTGACAATAAGAGTTGCTGTTGAGAAAGCTCTTGTCGTCAAAGGTTCGATCAAAATCTATAACAAGAACAATGCTATCCAAAGCATTAACAAATCATCATTTTGACCTATAAATAAGCATGGGGTAAATGATAAGGTCACTAATTCTAAAATTTTCCAAACTACACCAATCACCTCAAATTAAACAAACCATGATACATATAATATCTCACAACAAAATCTGGTATTGTACAAAAAGGTCGAACCAAGACCCTCTTAAATTTTAGAAACACCTTTAGACCAATATATAGAAATTAATATTCCAAGATTTCTTGATGAAAAAAAGATAAATATTCATATACACAAACTTTTGATGAAACAAACTCACACCCAATGACATATCGAAAATGTATATTGTAAATACTATCATGTTAAAAACCATACCCCTTTCTAATTGCATGCATCTTAAAAGCTATGGCCAAGATCTTATCCATCAAGGTGGACTTAAAGTGGAAGGCTCCTCATATGTTGAGATGCAAACAAAATCGAACTTCTGCGGAACAAACCCTGTTAGATACGACATAAAATTTGTTTACAGTTTTATTAAAACTCAATCTTTACATGCAATACTCTATCATTCAACAAATTTTTTTTTTTTTAAAGTGTACGCTATCACTCCTTTCACTTACCAATTATTATTTATTGATCAAGATTTATCTCGAACAATTAAATTGAATATTATTGAAGGAATAATAATCGATTACTAACTGTAAATTTAAATCTGTAATCATGATTTACGTGCCTTGATGATAGTGATATAGTGCCTGGGCTCTCTGTTAATACTAAATACCAGAGACTTGGAGGTCCATCTTTTGCATATAGTAGAATGAATGCGTAAATCTCACAATCCTATCTGCATTATAATAAAGTGGGAATATCGATAACAGTGAGTACAATGCATTTTTGCCAAACAGAAGCTTCAATGAAAATAGCAGAGAAGAAACGAACATTCTATTCTCTATCGAAAGGTAGAATACTTTCATGAAGATTTAATAAAACTCTTAGAAATGAGAAAAATAGAACGTACATGGCATAAATCAAAACCATCTGCTGTGCGTGTTAGTTCATTTAAAAAAATATTGCGTTTCCTTAGAGCCAAACCTTCTTATTTGATGAAAACCTAAAGATGGTGCAAACAAATTTCAGTTGCACGCAGCTTGCAATACCATTTATATCAGATAGTGATAAACATGCTCTTTGGGTCGTTCAAAACTGCGGCTTCTCAAAGGAAACAGCTTTTTTTCTCTCTTAATTCCCGCTGTTATGCTTGAATTAGATGGTTTCATTTATAGGAAGCCAAACAACATTAAAAAAATCTGTAAAGAGATTGCTTCTCAAAGTAGTGGGGGACAAATGAATTGGGTGGCGAACCACAGCAATCATAGTTGAATGCCATTCTAAGCGCACATCTTTAACCAAATTTTTTATTCAACAAGACCACATCACACACTATAATAACAATGGATTTTTTCGGACTTCTCCTAACTCTTATTCAATATCTCAATTATACAGCCCATGTAAGCGATTGTTTAGCTTTACAGTCAAAAATGTCATCGTGTGGTCAATCTTTCAACTTATTTATTTAGATATTAATGTTTCCTACGGGTATGTCTATTGAGAGGATGATTAGAAAGTGACACAGAAACATGTAATTTTTTTATAAAACATGGCTGAAAAATTAAATCTTAAATTTGTGAAAGTTGGGTTAGAGATTTTAGGGAGTCAAAAGATGGAGGATGGCATGATTATTTTCCCACAAGAGGAAAGACTAATGCTTTTCCCACCAACTCCAGTTGTGTGCAGTAAGAACATTTACAAGTGGATGAAAAATTAATAAAATTACATTCCGTAATTGTTTGGTGTGTTCATGTCCGCGAGGCACTGTTTTTGGGGAGCTATCATTCACATAGACAAGAGAAAAAAACAATGGACATCCCATTTTGTTATTTTGTTTTGCTATTCAAAACAGTGGACGTTAATTCAACCGAATAATTGTTGCCAATACAGAAAGTAAATAGTGACTTATGGCGTGGTTCTTCAGTTTCAAAAAGAAGAATTACGTGTGCTTTTTAAAGAAGGCTTCAACTTCAAATATTCTACGTTGATTTGACAGCTTCATATACATTTGAGCTTTTTCATTCTGTATCCAAACAGCTTTAGAAACATTTGAGTTGTTTCATTCTGTATCCAAATATGATTTTTTTATGTTGCTTATCAAACAGGAAAACGAAACACCCACTTCTAGTCTTATTGGTTGTTTTCTATCTTCGTATGAAATTACATCTCTGAAGGTACAGATATTAGCTTGCTTTGTATATTTTATTTATATTATATTATTCTTCACCGGGAGTCTGGAATATTTTTAGCGTAAGCTCTTTTTTGTTTGTTACAGTTGCAAGTGTAATCGTTTTCTCTTTAATAGCTTCAATGTGCTGATTTGATGGTATATGAGGATGGGTTAATTACAAGGCAATATAAAGAGTTTGTTTCCAAATTCTTTTTATGAAGCATGTCTTCTAAAACATTTCTAGATGAGGTTCTTCCAGTTGCACGTTTTATCGTTTTCTCTTTAATAGCTTCAATGTGCTGATTTGATGGTATATGACGATGGGTTAGTTACAAGGCAATATAAAGAGTTTGTTTCCAAATTCTTTTTATGAAGCATGTCTTCTAAAACATTTCTAGATGAGGTTCTTCCTATTCCTATTTTTTAATATAATCAATTTTTTTTGTTGGTTTGATAATTTTGCCTTAATTTTTTATTTTGTTGAAAAAATTCCCCTTAAAAATATGCTTAAATAAAGGATGATGAAGACATCGGTTCTAAATGGAGTTCATCTTGATGTTGTCTAAAAATTTATGAAAGGATTTCTTCTTTTCCTTTTCTTTTTCATTAAGGCCAGTCACAAAAAACTCATCCTCAACATGACCCCTAATTTCTTTGAATAACACAAAGATGATAGTTTGTCATCTCAAAGGATAGAGGTCTTTGTGTCTATGTTTGGATGGATTTTCTTGGATTGTCTTTCTCATGCTAGAATTTTCTATCCAAAGTAAAAGTCTTTCTAGGTAATGTCATTTGTCTCAAACCAAATATTTTTCTTGATTGATTAATGAAAGCAAATTGATCTCTTCGAGGACTTGGCTAATTTTTTGAAATGCATGCTCGCAAACAAGACAACTACATACTATGTTATTTATCTCAATTTCCCTAGCACTTATTTTTAAGGTGTTTATCTTATAATCATATGATCAAAGGTTGTCCCTTGTCACTCATTGCAATAAAATCACTCCCTATTTTGTTAATTATGCCCCTCCCAAAAAAAAAGATTGGCCAAATTATATATGTTTCATAAAATTAATCATAATGTTTGAAATGGTGGATTACCACTCAGAATCTCAACTAATAATATTGGTCAACCAACTATAACTCAAGATGGTGTTATTTTTAAACCTTAAGACGAGAAATTTATGGTGAACAATCTAATGAAGAAATGTTTTATTTATAATATTACTTCTAGCATTTGTATTATCTTGTCACATATAAACTATTATTTATTCTACACCTCTGCTCCCTAATGCTCGAACATTATACCCATAGTTTATCTAGGAAAAATATTTCAAGATGGAGAATAAATTTCCTGAGATAAAGGAAGAAAAAATCCATTAAAAATTCAAATAGGTAGTTCTAATGACTCTTGGAACAATATTAGCAATATTGTTTGCCATAACTTTTTCCATTCCCTAACTGCTTTTTATTAATATAAGTGGGGAAGGACACAAACACATTACATATCATAAACAAACTATCAAAATATAAAAGGTGCAAGTTCCTAAAATAGAAAAAGAAATAACCCAAGAGATAACCTAATGCAGGAGCATCCTAGGTGAATCAACAAGTAGCATCAACAAAAATATTTTCCATTATGTTTGCATCAATTTGGATTTATTTTATTAGGAGTCTCTTTGTTTAAATGCATCTCATAGCTAGCCCCTTATGTCATATTTCAAGTACGATGCACAAGAGAAACCATGATAGAACTTTTGGTGGACCCATGTGGATGATGATGTGGATCTTGATGCCCTATTAAGTATGACCTCAAATACAAAATTCCATTTTGGGTAGAAACGGTTAGAAAATGTGGAAATGTACACAACACAAAGGGAGGTGAAGCTACTTTAGAGCTATTGAACAAGTTAGAGGATAGAAGGGATAACCATACATTCTAAGATTATGAAGGGCAGTTGGAAGTGATAGAAGAAAAAGGGGAGGGGATGAGAAATTAGAAATAAAGTGGTTGCAAATAGAATGGAGAATAGAAGTAATGGAAGGAGGTCTTTAAAGGAAAAAGAGGGAATTGATGACTCTTAGTTGCTCAAAATGGTTTGTTATAACACCTGAGGGAATGAAGGGTGCATGCTAAGGAAATAGAAGATGGGGGTTTTTAATATAGATTGCAATGCCATAGGTAGTGAATCTCTATGAAGAGGAAAGAAGGTTACGCAAAGATAAATGCCTCCAGTAGGATAGGGATGATCTCACAATAGCGTGTCTCACTTTTGGGCATGAAGACAAATTGGGCGTTGAATTTGTTTTTCATTTTTGACCCCTTTGTCCAAAGGGGAGTCTTTACACGAAGGGGGTATAGGCCTTTGCACAAACACACTGATGTGTGGGTATTCAGGCGAAGACCCCATCCTGTGAACTAACCTATGTATGGGTGTTCTTGCGAAGACCCTCTTCGCACAAACATCCCTTTGGCCAGATTTCTAATACATTTATGGTTGTTATAGTCTTTTTCACCATAAAGTTGTACTGAGCTCGTGAACCCTAGGCATTGGAGTGAACCAAGTGACAACCAAGAAAAACATTAACATTTTCTAAGCTTTTTTGACCTCTTTCAACCATTTTTGATACCGAGTGCACACATTTCTTCCTTTTTGTTTATTTTTTATTGTAAATTATATGTTTTTCAATTATTTTAACTAGTGCTTTTTGTTTTCAGTAATTTTTAATTTAAAAAATTAGATTTTTAATTTAGAATATTAGATTTGCTTGGTTTCTGAAATTGAAATAAAAGATGATCATTGGACTAAATCTATTGAAGAAGACCTTATGATTGCAAATGACTTCAAGAATAAGCTCATGATCAGTTCAGCCAAACTTGATTCAAAGTCAGAGGAATTCAGTATACAAGAGTAGTCTTAGATTTGAAAAAGGAGAAAGTTCTAGATGTAGTCAAGACAAGCCTAAAACTGAAAAACAAATGAATAAAACTAAGAACACTTTGGCGAGACTACCTAAAGCTTATAAATTTAGTAGTAGATGCTTTTTATGGTAAGTATAATCTTAAAGTTGTGGATTGCATAAAGAAAAACCATTTTCTAGTTGTAAAAGACATATTCGTGACTCAAGTATAAGCAGTGGTGTGAGAAAAAATAATAATATTGTCAAGAGGGAAAAAGTTAGATGTTTTGCATGCAATAGATTTGGTGACATTCATAGTTAATGTGCTTCAAAGAAGAATGAGGAGAATGGACACAAGATTGTTTTTGATAAAATAAGCAACAAGAGGGTGCTGGCCCGTGAAACAGGGGACTAGAAGCACATTAATAGCATATTAATGGCACCAGTCGAAGCTTATATCAGATTAATAGTTTATCACAGGCATTAAAAGTTCTGCCTCTATCAAAAACAAAAGTTTCAGTTCTACTTAAAAAGATAAAACTAGAGAGCTTGTTAACAGTAACGTCTTCAAAAATATTGACACTAAGCCACATAGGGCTCGACCAAAATAAAATTATAAACTTAAAATTAACCCCCATAATAGAGCAAGGTAACCAAGGGACCATCCCAGTCAAAAAAACCAAAACCATTGGCAACAAAATTAAATCTTCTCTCCCAACTGTTTGGATAGTAGGGATCGTGCCCATTCCTCCTGGAGAAACAGAAACAGGTCTCTATTCTCCTCATTCGCTTCCAGTTTTCCGTCAGCCAGCTTCTCCTGCATGTTGCAAAGGGTTAACGCTGAGGCATGCATCACTTTCAAAGCAAATTTGTTTGTCCTCCTGTGGAGGTCCATCATGTCCTGCATACCCTTTTTGATCTCTG
Source organism: Thuja plicata (assembly GCA_018584345.1). Taxonomy (NCBI): domain Eukaryota; kingdom Viridiplantae; phylum Streptophyta; class Pinopsida; order Cupressales; family Cupressaceae; genus Thuja; species Thuja plicata. Next base: position 193,251 of record MU216687.1, on the reverse strand, counting down.
CAATTTCCTTCTCACTATTCACAAATTTACTTTTGAGGGTGACTGTAAAATTGAATTTTTCCTCCATTCTAGCTGAGAGGGGTTTAACCTGGGGGTCACCATGGGGGCTTTAGAGAGGGGTAGGGCTCATAGTTCTCTAGGGGTTGGTTAGGGGGGTGTTAGCGATCGGGCTCATATAGCCTTCCGAGGAAACCTTTCTGGAATTTGTGGATTGGGAGGCATTTTCTGTGAGGGAGATCTCTTTGGAGGCCATCTCCAGCATCTTGATTTTGCATTTCTCTTTGGCAATTCTGTTAGACCCCCTTCGGCTAGACCCGCTAAGGTCCACCTCTAAATTGACAAGGGTTTCAGCAATTTTCTATTTTTTAGGCTTAAAATCTGTCTTAGGTGTGCTGTCAGCCCCTTTTTCTTCCATGCAATCCACAGAGTCCGGAACATGAGAGTCCTCCAATCTATCCATATTATGGGTGGGGATCTTAATACCTATTTCTGGGATTTTTTCTCAGACTTCACAGGCCCCTGTGTTATACGAATGGACCGGGAGGAGGAGTTGGAGGTCTTTTCGGCTTTTTCAACGGGTGTTTCCTAGGGCATCATCTGAATAATCAGAGGGGGTTGGGGTGCCAGGCATATGGCTTTGTGGAACTGGAAGAGACAGAGGAGATGGCCTTGGTGGAGGATGATTCTGTCTGGGTTGCTTTTAATATCAAGGATATTGCTTTCAATGGAATGCAAAAGAGAAAATGGAATGGAGATTAAATCTTTATTCCTAATGTGATTCAGGAACGGAAGGTGGTAGTTGTAGAAAACTGTAAACTTACCTTTGAGAGTGAAGTACTTCATAATAATTAGACAGATTTTAGGCCAAAAGTCCAGAAGTTCCTCTCTGTTGAAACCCCCCTATTTTCTGACCGGCAGCTCTCCTTCTTTAAAGAATTGTTTAAGGCTGGTAGGGTCTGCAGTCCGACTAGTTTTTTTGTACTTTCTCCCCACCATAGGGAGCCCCGTAGCCTCAGCGATGACCTCCTCATTTAGCTGAAAATGGATTCCAGCCACCGAAACATTTCTGTTGTTCCAGGATGAAACAAACTATTTAGATATTCTCTTATCATGGCCTCCCTTCATACGTTTCATGAAGCCCCAAAATCCAGTTTCCTTGCAATAGTGGGTGACAAGCGAATCAGAAGTAAAGACTTCATCAATATTATCGAGTTTGATACGGAGAATATTACCCCCCATATCATAGGTCTGGTCTGCAGTTGTCAGAATATCTTTGAGGAGCCGACTATAGTTGCATGCCATTAAAAACCACTCTTTTTTACAATTCCATTTCAAAAAGGCATATACATACCCTGCCAGTTTTGGGGATTTTGGAGATCCGGCTCTGTATTGACATATCTATCAAATCCCTGGGTAACATAAATAGTAATAATAGAATTACTATCCATAATCACCAAAAAAGCCTTTTTACACTGCCATCGATCACACCACACGAACAAAAGGTAATTATTGAACTTTATGGGGCTTTGGGTTTTGTTTTTCATAATCACACAGGTAACTCGAAAACACCAACACGTGATCGAGGAAGGAAACGTAAAGAAGATTCCAGCCTTGCACATTTAGATAATTGTCTTCATTTCCTCCTTGATGATACGCTGAGTCATCAGAGGTAAATCACCAACTATTAAGCTTGGTTTGTTTTAACCCCATAGCCGCCAGAGAGTCAGCCACCGAGTTACCCTCTCTGTAGGTATGTTCTATCGATATGTGTTGGAAGCTCTCCAGAAGCTCACAGACCTCCAA
>MU216687.1:160740-190887 GCA_018584345.1 Thuja plicata | reverse complement strand
GCATAGTCACAGTGGATGAAAAGGTGATTAACTATTTCTTCCGCCTTCTCACATAGGATGCATCTGTTAGCCATTGAGAAGCCTCTTTTAGTGAGGTTATCTTGAGTTAGGATCTTACCGTGCATAAGGGTCCACAAGAAAAAATTTATTTTATGCGTGAGTTGGGGGATCCACACTTTCTTCCAATCCCCTGGGTTGCATTCTTCCTTAAGAAGCAGGTTATAAGCCAAGCTAAAAGTGAAAGCCCCAGACAAGGTGGGGGTCCAAATAATAGAGTCTTCAACCTCAGAAATTTGAACACATTATTAATTATTTTAGAAGGAAGAAAGTGAACAAATATGGTCTGGTAGGGATGGAAAAGAACATAGAGATGAATGATCATATTAAGAAGAATAAAGTAGATGGGAAAGTTCAGAATTTCAAAAGAATGCAAAAAGATAACAAAGGAAAAGAGAATATAAGAATGGATAAAGGACATAAGTGTAGGAATATGTCAAAGAGAAAGAAGTGTAAGGATAATGTGGGGGGGTGATTTTCCCTCCTAATTATAACTAAAGATGTAGAGGTGTGTATCAGTCTGTGGGTTTAACAGTCCAATATTTTGATATAGATTGATGTGAGGAGGTTTCTACTCAAGGTGAGTAATCATTTGTTTTATTACTTTGATAATCATTGTCCTCGGGAGGAGAACATATAGATCTAAAGGATAAGAGTTGATTGTCTTTTTCATTGATGTCAAAGGGGGAGAAGAAGTTACATGAAAAACTCTTGGAGATCAAAGGGGGAGTTGTTGATTTCTTTTTTCCACATCATATGTTTCCATCAATGCCAAAGGGAGACATTGTTGGGAAGATGAACATATGTATTGGAAGGCATATTTGTTATATGTGTTTTCATTTATTTCAACATATCAGTTGGACAAGTTGGTCATCATTTAGCTAGTGGTGCAGTGTGCTCAGAAGTGCAGTGAGGAAAGCTTATTGTGGATAAGTGGTCACAAATGTTAGGAGATGTGTTAGAGAGTCTTTACCTAGTTTATGTCAAGTTATAGTGGTGCACATGAATATTTGGATGAGTTATGAGGTTAGGTGTGGTGATTGGTATTTCTAGTGGTTCAGGAAGGTGACAAAGTGTCAGAAAAAGGTTTGGTGTGTATTTTTAGGTGGATATTGTTCTCTGCACATCTAGGTGGATATTTGGGACATCCTTATTTGTTCTCATTTTAGTTGGTTCATGGTTCATAGATCTGCAAGGCATTTTTATTTATATTAGAGGGTGTTGATGGTGTTCTTTAGGTTCAGCATAAGAGATGCTAACAAATTTGATGAGTTGGATGGATTCATATTTTTTGTGCTATTCAAGATACCTATGGATGTTATTGGATTGTATGCTAGGTGGTTTGGTGGTCCACATTGATTTAGGTGATCAGATTTGAAGGATCTCTTAGTCGGTGTTATTTTTATTTGTGTTCTTGACAAAATTGATCACTCTTACTCCTATTTTTTGAATCATATCCCACATTTTATCATTGCCTAAAATCAGGAGTTTTCCGTCTTAGAAGTAAAATGTCAGCAGATATTTTTCAGTCTAGTTTAAATTTTCTCCTTGTCAGTTGAACTTGAATCTTGAACATACTTAGTTAAAGGTTCAAGGTTCAATGTCGCCTTGTGGTGTGTTTTTCCTTTCTTCAATTTTATGTGAAAATGAGTGGCACAGTTTGCAAAGTCCAACCTCCCATTGAACTCTGAATCTTGAACTTGCCTAGTTCAAGGTTCAAGGTTCAATTGCAGGTTTCATCTTGCATAAAGTGTGTAGAGTTTAGGTTTTTCCCGCTCACGTGGTATTTTGTAAACAAACCAAAATGAAGTAATGTTTTATTATCCGTTGAACTTAATTTGTGAACTAGGCTATATCAAAGTTCACAGTTCAACCGAAGCTTGCATGTTGAAAAGGTGAAAAGATAACAATGATGTGAGCGAAGTGACAACTGGTGGGTGATAATTTTATCCGCGTGTGTTTTAGATATAATCATTATTAGATGTGACACTTATATGTCATTTAAATCATTTAAGAGGTGCAACACTTAATGATCGCATTGGGCAAAAACTCTTGTCGCATTTAATTAAGAGCTTGCATTGTCATTAAATGTAAATCTTACGCATTTTGTGGGAAAATCTATTATAAAATAAGAGTTTGTGCTGTCAGTCTTCTGGTGAAGTTTTCTGGTGAAATTGAATTGGCAGAGTAGTAGAAGGTATACTCTCACCCTTAGAAGCTTAGAGTGTGCGAAATCTCCGGGTTAGTTTTTTTCTCTTCCTGAGTCCCTATTCGAAATTCAAGCCCTTTGAAAAAGTTTGATATTGAAAGGCTCTATTTTCCTTCTGCAAATTTGGTCTTTTACAAGTCTTTTCCTTAAGAAATATGAAGTCCCCGCTCAAAAATTTTGGGTGAACCTCCCCTTTGGTTAGTTCACTTCCCGAGTGTGATGACACAATGATAAAAGTGGGTGCCTTAGAAGATATTCGCAGTAAAATCAAAAGCCCTATTTCTTGTTCTATAATAGAGAAGGTGGTGTTAAGTGGTTTAGCTGATGTAGTAGAATTTCCCCTAGTGCCCCCTTGTCCTGAGTTAGCAATGGAGTATGTTAAAAGATATGATAGGGAAGAGAGGTGTATTAAGAAGATTGATGGAAGCCCTCTGATTTTAATAAACTGAGATGTCATCCTCACAACAATGGGTATTCCTAAAAAGGATCCTAATGAAGGATGGACCATTGCTTCCTCCTACTATGTCTTCTCAATGAAGAAATAGATTTACAGAAATGAAATTGCCAAATAATGGTTGTTGGAGGCAAAAAGGGGAGGGTCAAGGCTGCCAAAACCCCTTACAATAGATAATTTCAAGCCTAAAGTTGCAGAATTAGTGATCTTGTTGAATAGAGTCAAAGGTAATAACCATGCTTATTACTGGCAGGAACGGATGTATTTCTTTATCCAGATAAATTTGGGAGGGGAAAATTTCATTGATTGGGTAGACTGTATTGCTGAAGAACTTCATCATCAGCTGGCAAATTATTTAGAAAAGTCTAGTGGTTTCTATATGTCCTCTTATTTGTTCTATGTGTTAGCTTGTACTAGAAAGAGGGAATTTTTATATCATGAATTACATGCTCCCAATGTTTGCAGAAGGAATTCTATGTTCACAGTTTTATGAAAGTAAATGGTGTTTTTCTAGGAAGGTTGATTTTTGAACTGTAGGGGAACATTGAGCAGAGAATGTCAGAGGAGGCTAAGAAGTTTGTCAATATCTTTGGAAGTTTCTTCATACAATTTAGAAGGTTTACTTACATAAGGGTTGGCGGATTTGAGGGAGAGCCATTCAAATTGCCTAGATATGCTCTAGATTTGCATGTTATAACTAAAGTTGTTCACCAGTTATCCCATGTACACAAAGACCTCAAAGACAGAAAGGGAAGAGCCAAATATAGTTTTCCTATAGAACTAGGTTTTTATTCCTCTAAGAATTCTTCTAATAATCTTAATTTAGAGCAATAATTGAACAAATTGAAACTGAAAACCTTCAAGGCTAGGAGATATTTTGACATCATGGCATATGTTGCACAAAATTTTAGTTTGCCTTATGAACTTTACCATGTCCCTCAAATGGAGAATTTCTGGGAAAATTGTACAGATGATTTTGAGATTAGAAGGAGATTATGGTGCAGTTTTACACTTGTCCAAATAGTTAACCCACTAATAGGAATTGATGCTAATAGAATAGAGGAGGGGGAAGATGAAGATATAAATGATGAATAGTATAAAGAGAAGGTTCGGGGGTTTCCACTCCCTGAAATTGACTGGAACATAGAGGAAAGGGAGAGTATCCACATTAAGACTCTCAATGTTATAAAAAGAACTAAAAGATGAACTGCCAGTAAAAGGCCATCTCCTCACAGAAGGCACAATACTAGAGGATCAAATCTTAAAGCTCATGTTGAAAAAGTTATCCCATGTTCTAATGAAAATGTTTCTGTTGCAGGTCCATCTAAATATAAAAATACAAAAGATTCTGAGTCGAAAGTTAAAAAAGTAGAGGTTGTTAGAAACAATGAGAGGGGGGGGGGGGGGGAATCAGTGTTTNGGGGGGGTGAATCAGTGTTTGTCTATTAATTACTTTTCAGCAACTTAGACATAAATCAAACATACATAGAATGAAGCTTAACATAAGAACTCATAACACATGATATGATTATGGGGAAACCTTGATCAGAGGAAAACCCCGATGGGAATTAGTACCCACAAATATTGTACTAAGTATAATGAACTTGTGAGAGTTCCTTTGCCCTATTAGAAGCAGTCTTTACAATATGAGTTCAATGACCTAGTTAAAGGTCTGACCCTATTAGGAGTCTTTTAAAAAACCTTGTTAAAGGTATATGGCTCACTTCCTAGGCTCACTGCCCAATAAGATGAAGTCTACAACCTTCTGAAAGATGATATGCACTATATCAAAATGAACTGTTGTGATGACATTATTGTTTGATCAGTTCCGTGTATGTACGAATGCTCTTACTCTCTTAAAGAGCTATATCATATAATGACTTCATTATATTGTCCCTTTGTATCTTCTTCTTTCATAATAATTTACACTTGTAACATTACTTTACATTACATACTTATATGGTCATATTCGAATACGCACGACCCAAAAAAAATACTAGTCGGCCGTAAAACAAAATATACAACGCTTCCAAACAAGTCGGCTCAAGCGTGTTTACTACAATGATAATTACATCATTACAAACATATAACAAAAGGCACTTAGCCATTACATTACAAAATAATTCACACTGATCAAAGTAGTAGTCGACTTCCATGCTCTGTCTTCTAGACTGCTGGTCTACTGATCTGCCTGTAACTTTACTGTACTATTATTCCATACTATACGTGTCTGGATGTAGTATGTACACATGTCATACAACTTATATCTGAATGCGCATAGGCTGAATCATTCTCTCACACATGCGCTGATGTGTTGATCGCTGAGTATCTCTGTCTACCTTGTTTTCCATACTTAGTCATTTTTTCATTCAAGACAAAAACTAAATATGACTTTGTTGCCATGATGACAACATAAAATGAGTCATGCATCCTTAGGAAGTAAACTTTCCAACAATCTCCCCCTTTTTCTTTTATGGCAACAAAGGAATGTGGTCAAGTTACTCAAAATGACTTGACACAAAATGTGACTTGTATATCATATACTTTTTCGCATATACACATTCTATATTACTCCTCCTTTGACATTAATGACAAAGGTGTCCAAAAAATAATAAGTCTTCTACATACTTACTCCATGTAAACTTTAGGGTATACAATTTGAAGAGATTGAATCTCTTTCTACCAAAATACTTTCATAGCATCAACTGTCTGAAGATGCGCGCATAGGGCATATGTCAGTTTCTCCATTTTTATTAAATCCATGCAAGGACGTTAATCATATGTCACCATGGTATCATCAATCTATTTAATGTTCTCATTAAGGACTGCTAAAGATGGCGCAAGTGCATTTCTCAACTGGGTTTGTCTTATTCTTATCTTGTTGATTTCTAATTTTGCCTTCTCAATTTTATCCAATTGGCCTTGATAGACATTATTGCATATGTTCATGTCTTGTGTGGATGATTCAACTGATTTTCTGATGCTATCCACCATTAACTCTGCCTCTTCTACCTTTTTGGTGTGCTCAAAGGTGAGCTTCACTCTCTCCATGTAGTTTTCTATGATTCTCTTGCCTTTAGCTGCCAACTCTTTTAGTACGGATTGCCCAATTTTTAAGGAGTTCAAATCTAAGGTAAAGTTCTTTACCAAATAATTCAGTCTATCCTTCTTGTATTCATCTTCTACAATCTTAGTAGCAGAGTTTACTAAGCTTATAAAGTGAGATTTGAAGTTTGACAAAATGTTGTCCACATATTCAACTGATTGGACTTTAGCTACTTTCTGATCAGCAGGCACTAAGTCATTCAATATGTTTACTGTTTCCAAAAATCAAGGATTTCTCATCACTTGTTTCTCTTTTTCCTTTTCCATAGCAAGAACACCGATCTTAATTAGGTCTTCTTCTCCCCATGCATCCAAACTTGCTGAATCAAGAGTTAAGCTTGACAACAATGAAGTAGATGGTTGAGTGGATGCTAAGAATATAGTATTCTAACTTGTATCCATGCATTAAACCTTTACTAGTTTCTCTTTTATTGGTGTCTTGTAACCTTAAGTATCATCTTGAGTATCTTCATTTATGTCAGTTTGATCATTGATGGGAACTTTATCTTGTTGTGCAGAGGTATCATTAGTGCACATTTCTTCAGTGCTTACAAATGCCTTATCAACTTTGTCCATGTCTTTTTCAGATGCAGTCATGGATATCTTGATATTGTCAACTACTATAGTGTCTTCTGAATATTTATTTGTATTAGAATTTATTTTCACTGTGGGCACTAAAGCCTGTGGACCTGTCATAGGTGCAATCTGAACCACTGGTTTTTAACCTGTTTGGGAGGAGCTGGAATAACTTTTGTTGTAGGCGCCATTGGTGGATACATGTGTCTATCCATAAACACTTGTGCAAATGTATTTTCAATCTCCTTACCTATCTTCTCATATTCTTTGTTCATACTCTGTAAGGTCCTTTTCTTAGTTCAGAGATGAGGCTTCACCAGATCTAATAATATAGCCTTCTCATCATGCGAGCATATAGGAAGAAGAGTATTCAATGTTTCTTCTCTTATCCTCATGTCTTCCTCAATTGCATGTCTTTTCATGATCTCCAAAAATTTCCATAACTGATCTGGTATCACTGTCTTGAATTCAAGAACTATCTTCTTGAACTTGATCATATGAGATATGATCATATAGTGTATCTCAGTCTTATCAATTTCTTGATATTTTTCATAGACTTTAGAAAGTGTATCTAATCTCCCTTCATTTAAAATCTTTTTCCTCAACACATTTAGACTAGGTCTAAATCCTACCTTAGGAGGAGCTTGAGTATTCTTTTCTTTGCTTTGAGTGTTCCTTGAGGATGGGTTATTAGCGGGTGCCTATTTTCTTCCTCTAGTCTTCTTGCTTGGTGTAGATAGTGGAGATGAATCTAATTCAATGGTGGTAGAGGGAACATAGGTGTTCTCTACTTTCTTCTTCTTCTGGATCTGTTCAGCTTTCTCAAGTTCTTTTACTATCTTGGCATCTCTGGCTTTGTCAAGATCTTCTTGAGTGACTCCATGAACTTTCAATATGTTAGATGTAAATCTGGATGCTTTCCTTTTATTATCAGCACTGTGTAAGATAGTCTCCACTTCATTGGTCTTCTCTCTTTAAGTGCCCCACCTAGGCTCATTAGGATCTGTGGGAGCTGATAATACAACTTGCGCATATCCTTCTAACACATGATCTTCCACTTCGTAACCAAGAGGATGAATCCATTTGGTTCTAGGTTCAACTACCTCCATGCATGTGCAATCTGTTTCTACCATGAAACATATGGTATCCTTGTATTTTTCAACTATCTTCTTAGATAGTTTGAACCTATTCTACATTTTTATCCTGAATGTCTTTATATCCATATCCATAGCATCCCTTGCACTGCTCTCTAAGGTGACCTTAAGAGAAATCTGAGACATTGTGGGTTTTCTCCTGTCTAGGTAAAGGTTTGCAGCCATTCCAACTATATGGAAATACAAGTAGATGATCAGAGATCCAAACTTGAATTTCTTGCTCCTGTCATGCTTGATAATTCAAATGTTGTCAATCAATTGACCGCGCAAGATCTCACATAGGTTGTATTGAGTGTTGTCCTTCACCATTTTGATAGTTGCTAGGATTGTTGCTACAAAGACACTGTTCAACCTACTTTCTTGCTAAAACTTATACCCAAGTATCATTGTTAAGAGTTTTATGTCATCTTCTTTGATAGGGTCAACTATCATTCCGTGCTTGTCACTCCTAGATAGGCAAACTTGCTGAATTTGTTTCTTGACATCTTTACCAGTAGGAAAAACCGGTCCATTCTTGGGAAGTCTAGTTAATTCATGGATTAGGTCTATAGTGATGCGCACAGGGACCTCACCAAACCAATAAAGATCATAATGTATTCTTCTTAACAAAATCTTCACCCACTCTGGTTCATCAAACTCATGCACATTCGAGTATTCAAAAATAGGGTTATCTGTCAAGTGCATGAACTCATCCTTGAATGTGTAATCAGGTTTCATCATTGATCCCATATGAGTGGCTATGCTGACATCTCCTACTATTTCCTTCTTACAGTAAATATACGCGTGGATATCTTCCACGTGAACAACACCTAGCGGGGTTTTTGAGAAAGCCCCTTCAACATCATCTAGTATGGATTTGAATGGATTCCTCTTGAATACAAATTTCTTCTTCTCTGCTATATCAAACACAACTGGGGTTGCCATATTTACTTGGAACTTGCTTAAGTAGGGTTTCACAAAATTCCAAAATGGCACGACTGCTAGGGTTCCATTTCAAACTTCTTGTTTGTTCACTTAACTATCAAGTCTATTATGCTTTCATGCCTTGATGTCTAGTGCTCCAATTCTCTCCAAATTTTGTGCTCTCGAATGCAAGTGTGAGGAAGATCAAACACTTACTTTCTTTTATACAATCTACCGCATTTAATGTTTGCAACCGTACACAAATTACTCAGAGATTTCAAAACTTAGATCCCAATGTATTTTGGACAGTGTGTGAATAAACATAGCAATATTATGTTCCTATAACCATGATTTCATAGGCGCATACTCAGAGGTGAGTATACCAACCGTGCAAGGATCCTGAGCTAAAATAGATCCCCCTAAGACAAAGAAGGTCTATTCAAGTAGAAGTAGAGGGTGCATCCACTATGGATGCATCAACTACTTTGTCAACATCATTGTCCTTATTTACTTCAACCCAATTTTTTCTTGAATCTTCATTTTCTTGAACAAACTTAACTTATCCTTTCTCTTCAAATAGTGATTTCTTAGGATCCTCTTGCTTTTGAGTTTTGGATCTACACAACCTTGAGATGTGTCCAGCCTTTCCACATGTGTGAAAAATGATAGGTGGTCTGATGCTCTTGTTCATCATGCTACATTTCTTTGTTGTGTGTCCATTGTAGTTACATATCTGACATGTAGTGTTTTGCAGATTCCTTTGAGGTTGATTTCTCTGATTGTTTTGATTCATTCTTCTTTGATTCTATTGTGACTGATTTGTTTGATTTGTTCTGCAATGTATAGCCCTGTGACCAAATTTATTACAAGATAAACAATAACCATTAAAAGGTCTTACCTTACTGCAATCTCTTGCCAAATGACCATGTTTGTTGCATGCATAACAAGTTTTGTTAACTTGCTTGATTTCCCTTTTTGGTAGATTTTCTTTAATCTCTTCAACATTTTCAACTTTCCTTGCTTCTGAAGATGCTTCATGAGGTTTCTCTCTTTCTTGTAATGAATGGACTTCAGTTTGTGTTATATTGAATCCAAGACCAGTAGTGTCACCTATTTTCTTTTGTGCATTGAGCTGAGATTGAAGTGAATCAGAACTTGTGTGGAGTTTATCAATCTTATCCTTTGCTTCTTTTAATTCAGATTCCAACTTCTTTTTTATGTTTTCCAATTCTAGAACTTTCATATTTTCTTTTAAAAGTTCATCATCTACTTGTTTTATTTCTTTGATCTTTTCTTCAATAGCATTTTGGCTATCTATGAGTTGTTCATCGAGATTCTCAACTTTATCTTTTAGAGACATATTCTCTTCATTAAACTTTTTGATCATTTTCCCTAAGTCACTTGTAGAACAATCTTTCAAATATTTTCTTAGTTTCTTGATAAGAATTTGTGAGGATTTCATTGGTCTGATCAATCCTCCTTCCAGTTTCGGACACACACACATCCTGACTACTATGGATTATTTCACTAAATAGGTCGAAGCAGTTCCGGTCAGGAAGACCACATCAGAAGTGGTATGTGATTTCCTTAAAAATTACATCTTGGTCAGGTTTGGCGTTCCTTAAAAAATTAGTCACAGACAATGCTACCAATTTTTCTTCTTCAGAAATAAAGTGTTTTTGCTATGATAATGGTATCCACCTTTCACATGCATCTGATTATTACTCGCAAGGGAATGGACAGGAAGAATCGAGAAACAAGAGCTTGGTATTAATTATAAATAAATTGGTGAATGATAATGCTAGGGACTGGCATAAGAGGTTCTTTGAAGCTCTTTGGGAAGATTGCACCTCTCCTAAGAGGGTGATTGGAATGACTCCATTTGAGTTGGTGTACGGTGTTAAAGCTCAATTATCTCTACCTTTAGAGCTGGCAGCAGAAAAATTGCAAAAAGTAATTAAAGGAAAAAATTTATAGGATGGTTTAGAAAAGAGAATTATGTACCTCAATAAGATCCTGGAGGAGAGAGAAGAGATGGTGGACCGAATAACATTACATTTTTGACAAGCAAGCTAGGCCAAGCAATTTCATGGAAGGAGATCAGGTTCTTCTCTAGGATAAGAGGAGGGAACCTAGAGTTGCTCACAACAAATTCGAATCATTATGGAAGGGGCCCTTTATTATCAACAAATCCATGGGAAGTAACTCATTTTTTCTCGAGCGTCAAGATGGCACTGTTCTACCCTTGACCTTTAATGGTCAAGATCTAAAGTTGTACCAAATGTAATTACATTTTTCTTGCCTCATTGTATATTTTTTGTCTGATTGGCTTGCTTTCCTTGTTGCATTTTTCTTTCTTTTCTTTCTTGTCTTCTTTTTCTTTGCCCCATTTTTGTTTTTGAATTCCTTTTAGGTTGACTCCCTGGTCTGTGAAACCAAAGTAACTAAATTCATCCCGCATCCTCAAGAGTCCTTGTCCCCAATTGGAGCCATTGTTACCCCTAATTTTTGAATCATATCCCATGTTTTATCATTGCCTAAAATCAGGAGTTTGTCATCTTAGAAGTAAAATGTCAACAGATATTTTTTAGTCTGGTTTACATTTTCTCCTTGTCGGTTGAACTTGAATCTTGAACTTACTTAGTTCAAGGTTCAAGGTTCAATGTCACGTTGCAGTATTTTTTTCCTTTATTCATTTTTATGTGAAAATGAGTGGCGCGGTTTGCAAAGTTAAACCTCCCGTTCAACTCTGAATCTTGGACTTTCCTAGTTCAAGGTTCAAGGTTAAATTGTGGGCTTCATCTTGCATAAAGTGTGTAGAGTTTAGGTTTTTTCTGCTCACATGGTATTTTGTAAACACACCAAAAGGAAGTAATGTTTTATTACCTATTGAACTTAATTTGTGAACTAGGCTATATCAAATTTCATAGTTCAATCGAATCTTGCATGTAGAAAAGATGAAAAGACAATGGTGATGTGAGCGAAGTGACAGCTAGTGGGTGATAATTTTATCCGCGCATATTTGGGATATAATAATTATTAGATGTGACACTTATATGTCATTTCAATCATTTGAGAGGTGAAATACTTAAAGATCACATCAAGGAAAAACTCTTGTTGCAATTTAATTAAGAGCCCACATTTTCATTAAATGCAAATCTTACGCATTTTGTGGGAAAATCTATTATAAAATAAGAGTTTGTGTTGTCTGTCTTCTAGTGAAGTTTTCTGGTGAAATTGAATTGGTGGAGTAGTAGAAGGTATACTCTCATCCTGAGAAGCTTAGAGTGTGGGGAATCTCCATTTTAGTGTTTTTTTCTTCTAGAGTCCCTGTTCGAAATTGAATCCCTTTTAAAAAGTTTGATATTGAAAGGCTCTGTTTTCCTTCTGCAAATTTGGTCTTTTATAAGTCTTTTCCTTAATAAATATGAAGTCCCCGCTCCCAAATTTTTGGTAATCCTCCCCTATGGTTATTTTTCTTCCCGAGTGTAATGACATGATGATAAAAGTGGGTGCCTTAGAAGGGATTCACAGTAAAATCAAAAGCCATGTTTCTAGTTCTATAATAGAGAAGGTGGTGTTAAGTGGTTTAGCTTATGCAACAACATTTCCCCTAGTGCCCCCCTATCCTGAGTTAGTAATGGAGTGTGTTAAAAGATATTATAGGTAAGTGAGGTGTATTAAGAAGATTGATGGAAGCCCTCTGATTTTCATAAACTGAGATGTCATCCTCACACCATTGGGTATTCCTGAAAAGGATCCTTATGAAGGATGGATCATTGCTTCCTCCTACTCTGTCTTCTCAATGAAGAAACATATTTACAAAAATGAAATTGCCAAAAAATGGTTGTTGGAGGTGAAAAGAGGAGGGTAAAGGCTGCCAAAACCCCTTACAATAGATCATTCCAAGCCCAAATTTGCATAATTAGTGATCTTGTTGAACATAGTCAAAGGTAATAACCAGGCTTATTACTGGCAGGACTGGATGTATTTCTTTATCCAGATAAATTTGGGAGGAGCAAATTTCATCGATTGGGTAGATTTTATTATTGAAGAACTTCATCATCAGCTAGAAAATTATTCAGAAAATTCCAATGGTTTCTATATGTCTTCTTATTTGTTCTATGTGTTAGCTTGATGTGAGTGTTCCAAGGCTTGCTAGCACTTCATCCAAGAGACTTTAGCTTGTCTCTTCTAGGAACCTAATCTCCTCTAGGTCCTAACTAGCTTAGATGATTAACTAAGTCCAATTCCAACTCTTCTCTAAGAATTTTAATCCTTGTGCTTCACCTTGAAAGACTAACACCTTTTAGTTAGTTCAATTGTTCACTTCTCCTACTACACTTAGAAGGATCTAAGTGCCAAATCCATTCTAGCATTCATGATTCATTGTAGGGATCCTAAGCATGTTTTAATCCATGCATATGTTCCCATTTGATTCCATTTTGATGGATCTCATGGCTCTTACTAGTCGATTTCAAACTTTGTTCTCCAAGAGACCTAATTGGTCTTATTTCCTTGTAGCCTTTTACAGTGACCTTTTCCTATTTCTTTCAAAACTTTGCCAAAGAAGTTGAATATACAATCCCACATTTAGACACCCTTTATCATTTTACAAAGGATTTTTTAGGTTTTAGTCTCCTAGACCCTCCGTACATAGGGTTCCTACAATCTAGGTCCAATAGGGCTAATAGGCCTAATTTCTAGGACTGTTTGCAACATATTTTAAAACTTGCTCAAAACTTGGTCTCATGGATTGGTATGAACTCAATCCTCACATTAGGTCAAGATATTACATAACCCTATCTAGAACTATAATTGGCCCATACAGTACTTCTCTACCCTGCAAGAAATGTTCAATTCTTCACTACTAAACCTCTAACCTGGCACTGTCTACTCGCCTAGGGCTTAGTAGTAAAAATATCTCTACATCTTCCTAAGACTCCTAATCATAAAAATATATACACTACTGACTCCCCTAACATATCCATCCATCTTTAGGTGTTTCCCATTACTAGATTTCATGGGGGAGCCATGAATCGACTGACTGGTTAGGACAGGACCAGTGAGCGCACTAAACACAAAACAATTTAGCTAACACCTTAGACTAACTCAAAAAAATTAAATTAATGAATGAAAGATGCTTTTAACTATCCTATGAACACATTAAAATCATTAATTTGAAGCTTTCAATTGATTAGATGGAACTGTCACAATGAAATGATCAGATTTTCTGAATACAAAGTTGTAGATCTACTATTCAATATTCAAAGACTTGTTACAATGCATGACTATTTTTTTAGATTTGAGTCTTGGGTAAAAATAGATTCCATCTCCATGATTCTAGGGATTTTTATTCAATATCCAACTTCCTATTCATAATGGGATCGAAAGATAACCAGGTTGCATGCAACATTTGCAATAATTGCAAATGTTGTCATAGCAACTTTTGGCATCTTTGCCATTATGCCTCCTCCCTAAGTTTTAGGACCTCTAGCCTCTTCACTTCGAGGATCCAAGATCATTTAATACCTTATGGAATCTCTATGACATCATTGATGTGTTTAAGACACATTGAAGACTTTAACTCAAACTCCTAACACTAAGAATTTTAAAAACTACTAATAATGCCTAATTTGGTGACCTTAGTCCTAATGACTAACTCACCTAGCCCACATTGCAATGACCTTCTAAGGTCTAATGAAAAACTATCTAACTTGACTTGGCCAATGTCAAGTACAAGCCAAAAAAATGACTAAAACATGGAGGTTAGCCTAGGTGTGCTCCTACACCATAGCTTGTACTAGAAAGTGGGATGGTTTATATCATGAATTACTTGTTCCCAATATGAAGGTGTATGATTATTATCCTCATTTGCAGAAGGAATTCCATGTTGACATTTTTATGAAAGTAAATGGTGTTTTTCTATTAACATTGATTTTTGAACTGCAGGGGAACATTGAGCAGAGAATGTTAGAGGAGGCTAAGAAGTTTGTCAATGTCTTTGGAAGTTTCTTCATACAATTCAGAAGGTTTACTTACATAAGGGTTGGCAAATTTTAGGGAGATCCATTCAAATTGCCTAGATATGCTCTAGATTTTCATGTTATAACTGAAGTTGGTCACCAGTTAGCCCATTTACACAAATACCTAAAAGACAGAAAGGGAAGAACCAAATCTAGTTTTCCTATAGAACTAGGTTTTTATTCCTGTAAGAATTCTTTTGATGCTCTTAATTTAGAGAAATAATTGAACAAATTGAAATTAAAAACCTTCAAGGCTATGAGAGATTTTGACATTAGGGTATATGTTGCGTGACATTTTAGTTTACCTTCTGAATTTCACCATATCCCTGAAATGGAGAATTTTTGGGAAAATTGTGCAGATTATTTCAAGGTCAGAAGGAGATTATGGTGCATATTTACACTTTTCCAAATAGTTAAACTACAAATAGGCATTGCTCCCAATGAAATAGAGGAGGGGGAAGATGAATATATAATTGATGAACAATATAAAGAGAAGGTTCAGGGGTTGCCATTCCCTGAAATTGACTTGAACATAGAGGAAAGGGAGAGTATCCACATTAAGAATCTTGGTGTTATAAAAAGAATCTAAAGATGGATTTCCAGTAAAAGGCCATCTCCTCATAGAAGCCACAATACTAGAGGATCATCTCTTAAAGCTCATGTTGAAAAATTTATCCCATGTTCTAATGAAAATATTTCTGTTGTAGGTCCATCTAAATCTAAAAATACAAAAGCTGCTGAGTCTAAAGTTAAAAAGAAGAGGTCCCCTCATCCTATTCCACCCACGAGGACTTCCAAAAGAAAGGCTCTCAAAGATGAAATCAAGCCAGTCGGAGAAAAGGAAGTGATCAATCTTGAGGAGATGGATACCATGATGGTAGATAAGAACACACAAGGCTCTGTATCAGAAGAAGTTTTTTCCAAGGAAGATAATCAGCAAGAAGTTAAAGATTCTATGATTTCTATGCCTACCAGTCAAACACAGGCAATGGAAAAGTCTCAACAGTGTCCAGTTCCCACTCTGAAATAGTTAGAAACATCCATTAGCAGAAAAAGAAATGACATGCCGATAAACTTCTAGTTGAAGACATGGGAAGAACATGTTTGGCTTCCTCAGAGAAACCAAAAAGGATCAGATCAGAATCCAGGGTGGACATTGATGAAAAATTAGGGCATTGGTATATGCTAAACATCCAATTCCCAAGAATGATAAGGAACTATATGAAGCTACTGCGGATGACATAACAGTTGAGAAGATAGATCTTGGATATGCGACTAGAGTGGCTGATGTGAAACACTTGGAGAAATATACAAAATAGATCATACACAGGTCTTTTAAGGATGAAAAGGATAAGAATGAGATGAAAGAATCAATAAAAAAGATGGCTGAATTCATTCAAGAAGTTCCAAACCCTAAGCCTCTCCCATTGACTATAGCTTCATAGTCAGTTGACCCACATTCACCAGAGGTTAGGAAAATCTTAGATCAAATTCAGAAGAATAAATTGATTGTGGATGTCCACACTAAATGGATCCAAGCCATGATACAGAAATGAGGCAATTATATCAATTAGCTGATTAAGACTCACAGAGTTGTTAGTTCAATTGTTGTAGAGATTCTGGTGGAATTAGCAGAGTGGGAAAAAGAGAATAAAAAATGGCTAAAAGTAACAAATCAACTCTATGAAATAGAGAAACATGGGGTAACTAAGTTCCTAACTGAGAAGCCTGTTCTAGGATTGGATGAAGATACTCTCTACGTATCCATCAAGAGTATTGAATGGAGGAATTCTATTATTAAATCCGGTCATGATAAGACCACTTACTTGTTGAGTGAATCAAAATGGTTTATGGACACTATGCAAAAAGATCTCAAATGTTTGAACATTTCACTCATAAAAGAGGATACTCAAAGTGTCAAAGGAGCAGAGGAATTGCTACTCAAATTTGAGTGTGAAATTGCGGCCATCAGATATACTAAAGATATTACCCCAGACAACTTCACAGTCCTTGCCAATATGAAAGTGATGATGGTGGTATGTATGGATCACCTCAAGGAACATATACAGAAAATCACCCAGGTCCGCAAAGATAAGAAGCTCCTGAAGCAGAGGGTAATTCATACTAACCTGCCACATCATGCCATGATCAGAAGCATTGTAAAGGCACACAAAGAATGGAGGAGCTCCCACGTTGCTAACACCTCACAGGACCAATCAAAGGGATCCAATGCATCCACCACTCCGTGATCATGCTGCATAGATCACGGAGTAGTGGTAGTTTCTCTTAATATATGTTTTCTTTGAATTTGGGCGGTTTTGTAAAAAAAGTTATATACGAAATCTCGTAGAGTGTATCTCAAGATGTCGGTTCCTATTTTCTAAGACTGATGGCTATTTATAGCTGGGATAATCTATATTTGAGGGATGGTAATTTTGGTTAAGTTAGGGGCAAGACTTAATAGTTTTTATTATCTTTTAGTTAGTTTGTTAATCGAAAAGAAACTTGGAAGTATATTTTTGATATGAATGGAACAAAAATTTATGCTATGTGAATTTTTTGGTTTATGTTAGCATAATGATCTCTATTGGGATATTTCTTGAATATCAAAAATCTATTTTTAAGTGGATTTTTCTGTACCTTGCTTTAGCATAGTTTTATTTTCAGTAAGTTCTGAGATTGATGTCTGTGAGCTTCATCTAGTGTTGAAATATCTGTCTTTTATTTATTTTTCATGACATATTGATGTATGAAATGCTGCAAAAGCCTTATTAACTTTCTGGTTAAAAGTGTGTGTTTGCGAAAGCAATGTGTAAGTGTTAGAATTCATTGAAAATCGAATAGGGAGATGTACCTTAATTCAGAGAATTATAAATCCAAATATTATAATTCAACTGTTAGTTTGAGATTATTGTTTTTTTTATGGGCTTAGAGCAAGTAATTGATAATTTATAGAAAGACAAATCTATATGCTAACATATTTTTGGCAACTCTACTGGGGAGTCGATACACAAAGTATCAGTAGTAATTCCCTTCAAATGAGAAACCATGTTCTTTCCTGCTCTCATAATTCCTAGTCAGGAAGAAGTTCCCCCAATTATTCAGCTTGACTTATTTAAATACCTAGGAAGAGATAATCTTTGATCTTCATTCGGTGGCCTAGATTGTGAGGAAAAGTGACCAACATTATCAGCAAGACCGCTTGGTGTTAGACGAGGAAGAAGAAATTGACGAGTGGTTGAGAGGTCTTCCAATTTTCCAAGAAGCTGCCATAGTAGATAGAGCTATGCAAAGACCTTAAAATTCTTAGCGAGACTAGATTCCCAACCTTTTAGCAGGTCCCAAGCAAGGGAGGGTATCTTTGATAAAAAAATTTAGGAACTTCAAAATCTTCAGTTTTCAACTAGTTATACCCCAAAGAAGAAGGCTAAAAGTAGATCTTATTCTCCTAAAAAGTCAAGTCCTAACATATCTTCATCTTCTCACTAGTGGCAGGCCTTGACTCTTTCTCAAATTCAAGCACCTCCCCTTCAGACAATCTATCCACCCTCAGTCATGGCACAATCTTGGGGTAATGTCGGTGGGCCTCTTAATTTGGCAGGAAATCATTCCTTACCTAAAGGAGCTAGAAAGATTTTACCCAAATTCTATGGTGACAGAAAGGTTTCTCTCAAAGATCATCTTATTACATATAATACAGCCTATGGAATTTTGGTTGTTCAACATGAAGACATTGCAGTTAGATTGTTTGCTCAAACACTTGTTGAATCAGCAGTCGACTAGTTCTATCACTTGCCCAATAGTCAAATTACCGATTGGGATACTATGTAAACAAATTTTGAATCACGTTTTAAAAGTATATCTTATGAACATGATCTTCTTGCCTAGTTGACATAGTTGAAGAAAGAAATACATGAGCCCATGAGACCATTTTTAGCAAAGTTTAATAAGATTATTCATAAAATCCCTACCCCAAAAAGACCCACAACTGAAAATAGAAAAGATTTTTTTATGAATTGCATACCCCCAGACATTGGTTTTCATTTAAGATGAGCGAGGGTAGCTGATTTAGATGCAGCTCATGCAATAGTTGAGGAACTAGAAGAATATTTGATCACAGCTGGCAAGTGAAGGAAATATGTCCAGCAACCGAATTCTCAGAGTACTACTTCTTCTGATCCCCTGTTACAAAGATTGGTGAATGATTTGATTACTATGAAGAGGCAATTTTAGAAAGGAAATGTGAATTCCCCTCAATTATACAAAGATATTCCTAGAGGAAACCTTGATTAAGCCAGTCCCAGCCACAGATATCTTGGACAATCACAGACTAAACAAAGATTGGTAGGGGTCCCTCCTAAAAGAGCAAATATGTGTACCTTTCACCTCATTGATGAACATGATGGCACAACTTGTCTTGAGATGGTGAGATCAATGCAGATGCATATTAATAAAGAATTAGTTGATGATCCATCTAAACATGTAGAAGTTTCTTCGTTAACTTGCAGCTCCAGAAATTATTTTATGGAATACGAGTCAGACTCTGAAAGAGGAGGCTATATTCTAGTAACTCTTGAAGATCACACATGTTTGATCATGACCATAAATCAACGCAATTCTCAAGATAACGAGTCTCCTTCAAATTCTCAATGCTAGGACAAGGATAAAGGTAAGGATTTTTCCCCAAAGAATTATTTTTCCAAAGTTTCAAATGCTAAGGAGGCTGAAGTTTTTCAAGACTCTTCACCCAATTCTCCTTTTGATATTGTAAATTTTTGTAAAACCTCAAAAATCCAAGTGTCACCAAAAGAACATCTCAGAATGAATCCCAAAGAACTTGATAGGTTGGTTAGTTATGTTAAGTCAAGCCAAACTTCTTCAAGTTCTACAACTAGTGAAACCACACATGTTGTTTTTCCTGAAGAAATCCAATCTACGTTGGCTACCCAATCCTCTATCGATACAAGTCCTTTTGTCTCTCAAAAACCAGAGCCTTTCTATCTTTCTCTATTTATTGATGGGTTTAAATTGAATAATTGCATTATTGACTTTGGAGCATCTGATAATGTGATACCTGTTTCAGTTGCCAAAGCTTTAGACCTTCCTCTAACAACCACTTTTTGGAGATGTTATTCCATGGATTCTAAACAAGTCCCTTGAGTAGGATAGATTAAAGATGCTCAAGTAACCTTAGCTTCTCATCCCAGTAAAAAGCTTAAGTTAACCATTTTGGTAGCCGATATCCCCACCGGTTATGGGATGTTTCTTAGTAGAACCTTTTGTAGAACCTTGGGGGAGAAATCAAATTGGATTTGTCACAGGTGACAATTCCTGTCAGTAACCAAAATATTGTTCTGAAACCTGAGGGAAAATCCAAGTATACAATTTTTCCATCAGAAGACCCTAAATCTCAGATCTTATACCATTAATGTGAATTTGGAAATTATATGATATCATCAGAGGTGAACTCAGAGAGGGTTGATAATGAGGAATCAGATTCTTTGTGGTATTTAGAGTTTGATGGTAGTTATGCCTAAGTGGGCTCTGGAGAAGGGGTTGTCTTTATATCACCATAAGGAGATATTTTTCCTCACTCCTTTAAGTTGGAGTTTGGTAACGCCAATAATACTACCGAGTACGAAGTCCTTCTACTTGGTCTTGAAGAAGCTAAAAAGAAATGAATTAAAATGTTGAAAGCTAAAGGAGATGCATAATTGATAGTGAGACAAGTAAGAGGGAGGTACTCAGTGAAAAATGAGAGACTAAAACATTATAGAAACTGTTCTTGGAATGAAATTAAAGGATTCGGGGCCTTTTCTATTGAAATTGTTCCTAGAAATCTTAACAACAGAGCTGATTCTTTGGCAGTCTTGGTATCTTTGTTGCTTCCCCATATAGATTTCAAAGAAGCAATTT
Source organism: Thuja plicata (assembly GCA_018584345.1). Classification (NCBI taxonomy): domain Eukaryota; kingdom Viridiplantae; phylum Streptophyta; class Pinopsida; order Cupressales; family Cupressaceae; genus Thuja; species Thuja plicata. The sequence goes on along the minus strand of MU216687.1, from coordinate 170,487 downwards.
ATAAAATTGAGATGGTATATAGACCTAAGGTACCTGATAATGTAGAGCACTGACAAGTTTTCCAAGATGACAAGCAAATCGATAAATTTCTGCAATTGGTAGAAGTTTTTAGCACTACTTACTTTGAGGGACATAATTGATGTACAGTATAAAGAGAAGGTTCAGGGGATGCCACTCCCTGAAATTGACTGGAACATAGAGGAAAGAGAGAGAATGCACATTAAGACTCTCGGTGTTATAAAATGAACTAAAAGATGGATTGCAAGTAAAAATCCATCTCCTCACAGAAGGCACAATAATAGAGGATTAGCTCTTAAAGCTCACGTTCAAAATGTTATCCCATGCTATAATGAAAATGTTTATGTTGCAGGTCCATCTAAATCTAAAAATACAAAAGATGCTGAGTGTAAAGTTAAAAAGTAGAAGTCCCCTCGTCCTGTTCTACCCACGAGGACTTGCAAAAGAAAGGCTCTCAAAGAAGAAATCAAGCCAGTCGGACAAAAGGAAATGATCAATCTCGAGGAGATGGATACCATGATGTTAGATAAGAACACACAAGGCTCTGTATCAAAAGAAGTTGTTTCCAAGGAAGATAATCAGCAAGAAGTTAAAGATTCTACAATTTCTATGCCCACCAGTCCAACACAAGCAATGGAAGATTCTCAATAGTCTCCATTTGCCACTCTAAAATGGTTAGAAATGTCCATCAACAGAATAAGAAATGTCCTTCTAATAAAAATTATAGTTGAATACATGGTAATAAAATGTTTGGGTTCCTCAGAGAAACCAAAAAGGATCAAAATGGAGTCCTGGGTGGACATTGATGAAAAAATAGGGCACTGGTATGCTGACCATGCAGTTCCTAAGAATGATAAGGAAATCTCTGAAGCTACTACACATGACTTCATAGTTGAGAAGATAGATCTTGGATATGCGACCAGAGCGGCTGATGTGAAACACTTGGAGAAGTCTACAAAAAAGATCATACATAGGTCTTTTAAGGATGAAAAGGATAAGAATTAGATGAAAGCAACAATCAAAAAGATGGATGAATTCATTCAAGAATTTCAAAAACCTAACCCTCTCCCATTTTCTATAGCTTCACATTCATTTGACCCATGTTCACTAGAGGTTAGGAAAACCCTAGATCAAATTCAGAAGAATAAACTGATTGCGGATTCCTACACTAAATGGATGCAAGCCATGATATAGAAAGGAAGCAATTATATCAATCAGTTGATTTAGACTCACGGTGTTGTTAGTTCAATTGTTGCAGAGATTCTGGTGGAATTGGCAGAGTGGGAAAAAAAGAATTAAAAATGGCTAAAAGTAACAAATCAACTCTATAAAACAGAGAAATATCGGATAACTTTCTAACTAAGAAACTTGTTCTAGGATTGGATGAAGATACTCTCTACATCTCCATCAAGATTATTGAATGGAGGAGTTCCATTATTAAATTCGGTCATGATAAGACCACTTAATTGTTGAGTGAATCAAAAGGGTTGATGGACACTATGCAAAAAGATCTGAAATGTTTGAACGTTTCACTCATAAAAAAGGATAATCAAAGTGTCAAAGGAGCAGAGGAATTGCTACTGGAATTTGAGAGTGAAATTACCACCATCAGAGATACTAAAGATATTACCCCAGATGACTTCATGGCCCTTGCCAATATGGAAGCAATGCCGGTTGTATGTACCAATCAGCTCAAGGCACATATACAGAAAATCACCCAGGTTCGCAAAGATAAGAAGTTCCTCAAACAGAGGGTAATTCACATTACCCTACCACATCAGGCAATGATCAATAGTGTTGCAAAGGTGCACAAAGAATGGAGGAGCTCCCGCATTGCTGACACCTCATAGGACCAATCAAAGGCATCCAACATATCGACTACTCCGTGATCATGCTTCACAAATCACGGAGTAGTGGTAGTTTTTCTTAGTCTATGTTTTTCTTTGAATTTAGGTGATTTTGTAAAAATAGTTATATACGGAGTCCCGTAGAGTGTAGCTCAGGATGTCGGTTCCTATTTTCTAAGACTGATGGCTATTTATAGCTGGGATAATCTGTATTTGAGGGATGGTAATTTTGGCTAAGTTAGGGGCAAGACTTAATAGTTTTTAGTATCTTTCAGTTAGTTTGTTAATCAAAAAGAAACTTGGAAGTATATTTTTGATATGAATGGAACAAAAATTTACGCTGTGTGAATCTGTTGGTTTATATTAGTTTACTGATCTCTGTTGGGATATTTCTTGAATATTGGAAATCTATTTTCAAGTGGATTTTTCTGTAGCTTGCTTTAGCATAGTTTTATTTTTTGTAAGTAAGTTCTGAGATTGAAGTCTATGAGCTTCATCTAGTGTTTAAATATTTGACTTTTATTCAATTTTCATGACATGTTGATGTATGAAATGCTACAAAATCCTTATTCACTTTCTGGTTAAAAGTGTGTGTTTGCAAAAGCAATGTGTGATTGTCAGAATTCATTGAAAATAAAATAGGGAGTTGTACTTTAATTTAGAGAATTATAAATCCAAATATTATAATTCAACTGTTTGTTTGAGATTGTTTTTTTTTTACGGGCTTAGAGCAAGTAATTGATAATTTATAGAAATACAAATCTATACGCTAACAATCACTAAATCATTTTGTGGAGTTCGAAGCACAATTTTTAGAAAGTGTTATGACCTTGAGGTTGTTGATAGGGATCTATGGTGAGGTTTGGAGGTCAAAAATGAATTTGAATTGTTAATTTTGATGAATTGATTGGGATTTTGAAATGAAGGGGGAACCGACCTTGTTTATTTTTCAATGTTGATAAATTTGATATAAATAGGGCAAAATCATGTGGTGTAAACATGTTGGATAGCTTGCTAAGAAATAATGCAGATCTATTGAGGGTTGAATTTCTCATCTAAAGGAGTCACAAACAATTTTAGCAGAGATCTGATTGTTCTTTGTTGGAGCTGGCCTAGGCGTAGGGTAAATGCTATTATTTTGTTCCAAAATCTCAGGCTCATGATTGTATTGATCTTGTAAGGTAGTGAGCCTTCCATAGGGTTGTATCACTTTTTGTATTTGAGTAGTGATTTCTAGGCATTGTGCTTGGATGTATGTGCATACCCATTTGTAATATGTGTTATACTTTTAACAAGGTATAGTTCCTATTATGGGTCTTCATCCCCACAGTGATTTTTTCTCTAATAGGGTTTTCACAATAAAAATTTGTGTGTCAAAGTGTTATAGATGCATTTTTTTATTTATGTATACATGCTTAATCATTAAGATAATAAATAAGGGTTTTAAGGTTTAAGGGTTTTTTAATTTTGAAGTCTTTGAAACAATTGATTCGCCCACCCCTGAATTGTTCACTGCTATAAATTTCCTGCAGAAATACCTTAAATATTTGAAATTCTTGATTTATTGAATTCTCCTTGAATGAACAATTTAATATGATTAGATGAGATGAGTTACCAAAATGAGGGAAGTAGCTTTGTTTATATACCTCACCTATTCATTTGAGGTGCAAAACTTAAAGGAGGCTGACATAGATTATGAAACCCTGCTAAGATCAAGAGACTATGGTATGATTCAAATTTGAGCCCAATACTTTGGGTCAAGGGTGAATCTTAGGTTAGGGGCAACCCAACTCGCCTCACACCCATCTAGTCATCCCATACTAGCCAATACTAGCTTAGATTTAGATTGAGGGGATAATTTAATATGGTGATGCCCAAAATAAGTATAAAATTGAGGTATAAAAGTTAATAATATAAAAAAGGCCACACATGATAAAATAGGGCATTTGTATGCAAGTAGTGACTGGGTAAATAAAATAGTTAAAGGGGCACACCTATAACTAAGGGTCCATATAGATATTTGAATTAAGAGAGGAATCATTTTTAATAATTTATTAATTAAATGCATAATGAATTCCTATGATGCACGCTAAAATGAAACACACACTAAAATGGGTGCTAAGTAAGCATAGAATTGGATACCTTAACAAAGGTGTATAATTTATGATGCTATAATTGTTTAGCTAATTTATACCTTCTGTTATTCTTCCTTATCATTTATTATATATTGTTGGGCCCAAGAAGTTAATCACAACATATTTCTAAGCCAATTTTGGATATGGATTCAATCTTCAAGGTAAGGGGCACATAGGTGGTACATGAAAATTTTGTAGCTAGATATCTATCACTTCATACATAACATAACTATAAGGATTGACACTCCTAACTCAATAATTTTAGGAATTCTCATATATCTTTTCTATTTATCTTTTCTAGATTATAATCTCTCCACTTTAAGACAAGGGGTTACTTTATCGTTTTGAGCCACATTTTTTAATATTTCTAGTGTTTTCTTCTCTTAACAATAAAAACCTATAAAACTAAGAAAATTTTAAAAAAAAATGTAAAACATAAATTAAATATAAAAAATTAGAGTCATAGGTTCATTCCACCCAATTGTTAGACAAAAATTAGATGGAGAAAAACAAGGGAAACCTTATTTCAAATAGTTAGTAAACCCAAGGTGGGAATTTACATGATAGCCCTAGAAAAGAGAAGAAGACATGATGGATCTGTTAGCACTATATTCTGAAAATTTTCATATTTCAAAAATTGGCCCTTTCCCAAGTTTTTGAATCTCAATTTGATGACATATAACTGATTAAATGTTTGATAATGTTAAATTTAAGATAATGCAAGGCATTAAAATCAGTTAATAATTTGTATTTTCAATGATGTCAACTTGATATCATCTGTACGGTCATGTATAAAATGCCAAAGAATTCAGACAATCAATGGAACAAAGGTTATCCTTGCAGCAATGCATAAAAGTAAAGTATTCAAGTGACAGACAACACTGACGTAGTGCCCACCATTAGTAAAGGAAAAGAAGAAAAGTCACAGTGATACCCAACGAGTAGAAGACAGCGTTGCCTGACGAAGCAAAACCACAGGATGCCTGACGAGCTAAAAGTAGAGTTTCCTGATAGACAGAGATCCCAAAGCTAACTCGAGTCACACTGATAGAACTGACATTTGTAACTGACGTCTAACTGAATAGTTGATCGACGGAACAGAGGGTTCAGAAAATGAAAAAATATCTAGCTGGCAAGAGAAAAAGATAGACTTAACTGGTTGTTTTCTTTGTTTTATTCAACCAGAGTTAAGTGATTGATTTAAAGAATATTTGTACAGTTGGCATAAAGATAACTATGAGATAAACAAGGAGTTATGCTTTAAATCAAATTGGCTGGATTGTTTTTTATGCCAAGAATCAAGAATCAAGAATCAAGAAATGATGAATATCATGTCTATATAAGAGACAAGATTAATTAATTTATATATGCATGGGGAAGGGGACTGAATAGAAAGAGGATGGTAAAGAGAAACTGATGAAGAACTTCATATAGTCCTGATAAATCAATCTGAAGTAGAGCTAAGGAATTCTGTAGACACCAACGAACAGTGAACATAGCATCACAGAGAAAAAAGTATGGAGCACAAAAGAATTGAATTGATACATTGATTAGAGAAGTAATGTACTTAAATAGATCTAAAAATCTGCAATTCAAGTTGCATTAGAAACATGTCATTTTGTTTCAGTTTAACCACTGAAGCATCAAGTCTCTTAATAGAGCAGGACTTAACAGTCTTCTATATATTGAGGTACATCCCAAGGAGTTCCAAAAAGGTTGATTCACAAAAGTAGCATTGGATATGCCCGATGCCTATTGACACTCTAAGAGAGAGGCAGATTCAAGGATGGCAGCATTAGATGCCCGATAATAAGTGACAACCTATATGTGTAAAATCCTCTAACAAGGTCACACCTAACAGTGTGTTTGTAACCTTTAACAGGGTTGGCTCTTAACAGGGCTCACTTCAAAAGAGTGAAAATTTGGGGTACCGGTCACAGTGGTTTTTATCTTAATATGGTTTCCACGTTAAAAATTCATGTGTTATGTGTGTATGATTCATTTCTTTATTTTTTTGTATCTAACATAGTTAACACTAGATTTATCGGTATACTCTGCATATTTACTATATTTTGGTAAATAATTATAGCGCTTATCAGTAATCAAGGAGAATAAGGACAGACAAGGTAAAATGATAGACAGATAATCATTATAAGTATCTCATGGCATGCATTTTGTAGGGACATAATAATCTGAGGTTTATTTGATTGGTGGTTAGAATAAGGATAAATTTTTGAGGCCACTGATTCACCCCCCCTCTTAGTTATTACTAACAATTAGTACTAGATCTTGTGCTCTTAGAAGGAAGGTTTTGAGACCTAAGTCAAAGATCACAAGATGAATAGACGGGATGTGCCTAAGTTGAACAAAGATAGTTTTGCTTCATAGAAAAGTAGGATAAGACTCCACTTATCAGGTATTGGTAATGATGTTACTCAAATCCTTGAAACTCAATATGTGTTTCCCACAAGAGCACCAACAGTTGAAAAAATGAGAGAGAAGCATGACCATAATGGCATGATGATAGAGCTTGCTTCTTCACTCTCCGATGCTGAATTTGAAGATGTCAAAGAATGCAAAACTGCAAAGCAGATGTGGGAAAAATTAAAACTTGCACATGGTGGTGACAAAAATATTTTGAGAGCCAAGGCGGAAAGCCTTAGAGGAAAGTTTGATGATCTCAAAATGAAAGAAGGAGAAAACATCACTCAGTATAGCACAATAATTAAAGAGGTAGTCAATGCTATCTGAGGAGTTGGAGGTGTACTAGAAGAAGATACATTGGTAAGTAAAATTCTAAGAACCTTACTGCCTACTTATGCTATTAGAGTATCTGCCATTCAAGAAATGAGAACAGTAGAAAATAGAAATGTTACTCTAGATAGTGTAATTGGAAGACTGATTTCATTTGAGATGAATAACTTCGATAATAGTGTCTTACCAAACATAGATTCTGCATTCAAAACTTCTACGAGAATAAGTAAATCAAGTCACAAAAAGACTATGAGAAAATATAGTGATAGTGAAAATGAAGAAGATGATCTTGATAAAATAGAAGCACTTATGCCCAGAAGAATGCAGAGAGGAAAAGGTAAATACAAAGGTAAATTACCACTTGTTTGTCTTAATTGCAAAGAGATTGGACATTTTGCTGCAAGATGTACTAACAGAAGAAAAGATGACAAAAGTAATGACAGATATTTTGAGAAGAAGTCTGACAGAGGTGATTATAGAAGCTACTGAAAATAAGAAAGAAGAGATACCCGAGACTATAAGGACAAAGGAAAGAAGGTCAGATACCTAGAAAAATGCAAGGATGATGATACTGACACCAAATCTAATGAAGACATTGAGATGGTGTTTGTGGCTGTAAAGGATGATGAAGAAAGGTATGTAGAAATATCTCTCATATCTAAAATTAGAAAAAATGATGTTTGGATCATAGATAGTGGCTGCACTCATCATATGACCGGTGATAAGAAAAAGTTTGAGACTTTTGAATACTACAAGGGTGGATCAGTAAGAATGGGAAATGACACACCTTGTCTAGTTTAAGGTAGAGGAACAATAATGTTGAATAACCAGATAAAGTGTGAGAATGCTTATTGGGTAAATGGATTGAATTATAATCTATTAATTGTTTCTCAGTTGAATAATTTAGGTCACAAAGTAGCATTTGAAAATAAAAAGGAAAAGATCTTCAATAAATTTGGATATCTGATTAGTACCTGTGAGCAGACAAAAGGTAACTTATTCTATCTAAATGATACTGACTCCACTTGTTTCATTGCTACAAATGAAGACATATGGTTATGGCACAAAAGAATGTGTCATGTGAACTTTGACAACATGATGAAAATTAGCAAAAAGAGAAATGTCAGAGGCTTACCGAAAATGACCAAGCCCGACAACATCATGTGTAAAAACTATCAAAAAGGTAAAATGACAAAGTCTAGTTTCAAAAGAAAAAACCATACATCTGATGAAATTCTAGAATTAGTCCATACTGATTTATGTGGACCCGTGAGGACAAAGAGTTATTATGGAGATAGATACTTTATTCTCTTTGTTGATGATTACTCTATAATGATGATAGTTATGTTTCTAAAAGATAAATCTAAAGCATTCAAGATGTTTAAATGGTATAAGGCCATGGTAGAAAAAAAAGTGGTAAGGATCTAAAATGTTTGAGATCAGATAGAGGAGGTGAGTTTATATCAGATGAATTCACTAATTTATGTAATGAGCATGGTATAAAAAGATAGGTTTCTACACCAAGAGCACCACAACAAAATGAGATTGCTGAGAGAAGGAACATATCAATAGTTGATTGTGCAAGAACACTGATGATAGAGAAAGGTATCACCCAAATCTTCTAGAGGGAAGTTGTCAGTACTATTTTTTACACACTGAACAAAGTACAATTGAAGAAAGAAACCAAGAAGACACCTTATGAGCTATGGTATGGATACACACCCAATGTAAGTTATTTAAAAATTTTTGGAAGTCAATGTTATATCTTAAAAGATGATAGAAATGGAAAAAAATGACTCCAAGAGTGATGAAGGAATTTTTCTAGGGTATTCTACAAAGAGAAAGGCTTACAAATGTCCAAACAAAGCCTCTAACAAAATTATTGAAAGTGAAAAATGTAAAGATAGATGAATTTGCAGAGAAGAATGAACAAGAAAGCACTAAAGAACTAGATGACTACAATAAGTTCACTTACAATGAGGAACCTAAGACTCTACCCTACCAACAATGTAGAGCCCCTAAGCTACAAATCATTGCTCCTGAGCATCAGGCTGCAAATATCGACAGTTAGGATAATGATCAAGATAATGTGCAAGGTGATGAAGAACAGAATGAAGATCAAAATAATGATCAAGCTGATAGACAAAGAACTATACCTATACTTTCAATATATGTAAGAAGGAACCATCCAAAGGTCCATATCATATGAGATAAGAAAGCTGGTACAAGAACAAGAAGTAAGTCTTTAAATTCAAATTGTTTAATTTGTGAGTTTGAGCCAAAATCTGTCAATGTTGCACTAGATAATGAGGAACGGATAAGTGCTATGAATGATGAGATTGAGTAGATTGAGAAGAACAAAATATGGTCACTTGTTCCAAGACTAGATGAAAAGAATGTCATCAGTACAAAATGGATATTCAGGAATAAGCTGAACGAGAATGGAGAAGTCACAAGGATTAAAGTAAGACTAGTATGCAAAGGGTATGCACAAGAAGAAGGTATAGACTATGGAAAAACCTTTGCACCTATTGCTAGGCTAGAAGGAGTAAGAATACTACTTGATTATGCTAGATATAAAGGATTAAAAGTATATCAAATGGATGTCAAGTCAACATTCCTAAAAGGAATACTTGAAGAAGAGGTATACATTGAATAACCAGAAGGGTTTGTCAATCTAGACAATAGAAAATGTAGAATTCACAAAGCCTTGTATGGATTGAAACAAGCTCCCATAGCCTGATATGAATGAATTAATTTCTATCTAATAAGTATTGGATTTGTAAAGACTAGTGAAAATAGTAATATTTATTTGAAGGAAGATACTGATGCTAACGCTTTGATTGTTGAAATATTTGTTGATGATATCATATTTGGAGGCAATGATATGCTATGCAAATAATTTGCTGATGAGATGAGAAAAGAGTTTGAGATGTCTATGTTTGGAGAGATCAAGTTATTTCTTGGTCTACAGATCATTCAACAAAGTGAAG
>MU216687.1:136661-160690 GCA_018584345.1 Thuja plicata | reverse complement strand
TCATTCAACAAAGTGAAGGTATTTTCATTACACAGTCCAAATACATCAAAGAGGTCCTGAAAATATTCAAGATGGAAGATTCCAAACTAGTTGGAACACTGATGGCTACTGGATGTAAGTTGACAAAAGAAGAAAGGAAAACAGAGGTAAATTAGACTTTGTATAGATCAATGATTGGAAAACTCATGTATGTTGTACACACTAGACCATATATTGCACATGCAGTGGGAATTGTTGCTAGAATTTCTGCTAACCCTAGGGAATCACATATGACTGTTGTAGAAAGAATTCTAAGATATCTGAAGAATACTAAGAAATTTGGCTTATGGTATAGAAGAGAAGGCAAATTTGAACTTAAGGTGTTTACCGATGCTGATTGGGCTGGAAATCTTGATGACCGAAAGAGAACAACTAGAGGAGCATTCTTTATGGGTGACATACTTGTCACATGGAATAGCAAGAAGTAGGGATGCATCTCACAGTCTACTGCAGAAGAAGAATATGATGCTGCTGCTGCAAATTTATCAAACATTGCATGGATCAAATAGTTGCTGGAAGGTATGCATATGAAGATCTTAGAACCAGTGACCATCTATTGTGATAACACCAGTGCAATAAAAATTTCCAAGAATCCATTCATGCATGCAAAAACTAAACACATTGCCATCAAGTATCATTACTTAAGACAATAAGTTCAAGGAAAAGAGGTGATACTTGAGTATGTGCAATCAAAAGAACAATTAGCTGATATCTTCACCAAGCCACTACCCAAGGATACATTTGAGTTATTGAGAAAGAGACTAGGCGTCAAACCCTTGTCTACCAGTCAGAAAAATGACTGAAGGCCATATCAGCCTACATATTCTCAGAATATCATTCATGTTGATGCAAGAAAAAAGGATGAACTTCAAAGCTACATCTATATACAATAGGTATATATCAGAACCGAGTACCAGAACATATTGATGTATTGCTGATGGATAAGGGAAATTCAAGGAATATATTAAGGATGGAGAGAAAAGATCACTTGACATTAATGTCAGATATCTGTAAGATATTTTCTTGGCATTGTTGTCAAAGGGAGAGAGTTTATCCATATTATCATATTATTTCGAAAAAGAAGAAAGATTATCAATTATCAGACTACTCCAATAGGAAGAGATCATATCCATAGGGAGAGAGTTTGTATGAAGGAGTTAATACAAAGGAAGAGTTGCTGACAAGAGAGATATTGACACAAGGAGAGGACGCAACATCAGAACAAAAATTACAAAGACCTGGAAGAATCAAATCTAAGATAAAACAGATCTTACCGTCCGTCAGACATTTTAATTAGTTATCAAAACAAACTATTTGGTAATTTGATGAATCTCAACAATTGTATTTCATATTGTATTAGAAATAGTATAGTGTGATAATATAAGTTTGTTTCCATCAATGCCAAAGGGAGAGATTGATGACATATAACTGATTAAATGTTTGATAATGTTAAGTTTAAGATAATGGAAGGCATTAAAATTAGTTAATGATTTGTATTGTCATTGATGTCAACTTGATATCATGTGTACGATCATGTATAAAATGCCAAAGACTTCAGAGAATCATTGGAACAAAGGTTATGCTTTCAACAATGCATAAAATTCAAGTATTCACTAAGTGAAAGACAACACCGATGGAGTGCACATCATTGGTAAAGGCAAAGAAGAAAAGTCACAATGATACCCGATGAGCAGAAGACAACATTGCCTGATGAAGCAAAACCACAGGATGCCTAATGAGCTGAAAGTAGAGTTGCCCGACGGATGGAGATCCCGAAGCTAACTGGAGTCACACTGATGGAATTGACAATTGTAACCAATGTCTAACTAAAGAGTTGATCAATGAAATAGAGGGTTTAGAAAATGACAAAATATCTAGCTGGAAAGAGAAAAAGAAAGACTTAACTGGTTGTTTCCTTTGCTTTATTCGACTAAATTTAAGTGATTGATTTAAAGAAGATTTGTACACTTGGCATAAAGATAACCATGAGATAAATTGGGAGTTATGATTTAAATCAAATTGGATGGATTTTTTTTCATGCCAAGAATCAAGAATCAAGAAACAAGAATTAAGAATTAAGAATCAAGAAATGGTGAATATCACATCTATATAAGAGACAAGCTTAATTCATTTCCATATGCATGGGGAAGGGGAGTGAATAGAAAGAGGATGCTAAAGAGAAACTGATGAAGAAGAACTTCATACAGTCCTGATCAATCAAGCTAAAGTAGAGCTAAGGAATTCTACAAACACGGGTAAACATTGAAAAATCATCACAGAGCAGAAAATATGGAGCACAAAAGAATTGAATTGATACATTGATCAATGAGGTAATGTACTTAAATAGATCTAAAAATCTACAATTCAAGTTGCATTAGAAATAGGTCATTTTGTTAAAGTATAACCATTGAAGCATCAAGTCTCTTAACAGAGCAGGACTTAACAGTCTTCTATATATTGAGGTACATCCCAAGTAGTTCCAAAAAGTTTGATTCATGAAAGTAGCATTGGATATGCCCGATGCCTATTGACACTCTAAGAGAGAGGCTGATTCAAGGATGGCAGCATTAGATGCCTGATACTAAGTGATAACCTATATGTGTAAAATCCTCTAACAAGGTCACACCTAATAGTGTGTTTGTAACCTTTAACAGGGTTGGATCTTAACAGGGCTCATTTTAGAAGAGTGAAAATTTGGGGTACCGGTCCCAGTGGTTTTTTTCCCTTAACAGGGTTTCCACATTAAAAATCATATGTTATGTGTGTATGATTCATTTCTTTATTGTTCTATATCTGACATAGTTAACATTGGATTTATCGGTATACTCTACATATTTACTATATTTTGGTAAATAGTTATATTGCTTATCAGTAATCAAGGAGAATAAGGATAGATAAGGTAAATTGACAGACAGATAATCATTATAAGTATCTCGTGGCATGCATCTTGTAGGGACATAATAATCTAAGGTTTATTTGATTGGTGGTTAGAATAATGATAAGTTTTTGAGGCCACTGACTCACCCCCCCCCCTCTCAGTTATTACTAACACAATTATGGCCTTTTCATGTAAAAAAATTTTAAAATGTGCTTAAGTATTTAAGTGGTCACCTTTTATGTTTAGTCATGGAGTCATGTTTTCTTTCTGAAGTAGTCATTTAACTACATGAGTGAGCGAGTGAATGAATTTTTGTGTAGTCACGCAATCGAGACAGTCTTGTAAAATGTTAACTTGACTGTGCGAGTGAGTGACAGGGTTATGAGAAATGTTTAACGCTCACTCACCATGTAATTTCACTTTAATCTTTTCAGTCCGTGAGTGTATGATCAAGAAAGGAATTGTGGTGTTCTTACTCTCCAAGGTGATTTAACTTAACATTTTTGTTGTACAAGTATGTGGCTGAAGGAAGTTTTATGTTATCACTCACTTGCTTGGGTAATTCACTTAATATATTTTGTTGTGCGAGTGTGCAACATGGTCTGTGTTGTAGGTTATATACTGTTATCACTCACTCATGATGGTCTGTTCACATAAATTTTTTAATCCATGGGTATGTGGCCTAGGAGGTTCTATTTCATCGCTCACTTGCCAATGGTTTGCAGTTAGTGATTTGTGGACTACAAGTGTGTGAACTTAAAGAATTTTTTATGCCATCACTCACTCGCTAATGCTTAGCGATTAACAAATTTTGGACTATGAGTAAGGGATGCGACTTATGTTATATTTTAAAAAGAGGTTATAGCTCACTCGTGATAGTTAAAGACCAAGACATAAAAGTGTTGTGAGTATGTGACTTAGACAAAATTCAAACAACAGCTTTAGATGTTGCTTACTTGTGCAGGTTCAAACATGATAAGATAAAGTACAATGAGTACGTGACTGAAGACTTAAATGAAATCAATGGCTCTCATTCACTCGGTAGATGATCTTGATCTTAAAGGAGGATGTTGCAAGTGCACAACTGAATAAGAGAAAGAAGCTTTATCGCTCACTCGTGAAGAAATTTTTGAATGTCTAGTTTATGCAGTGAGTGCGCGACAAGGTTCCATGTGTCTCATTCCCTTGTTTTGAATGCCAGAAAGAAATAAATGCATACTCTTTTGTAGCAAGGATACACAAATTTGAATTAATGTTAGCATTAGTTGCAGAAGCCAATGACATGATTTTGCAAGTGTGAGGAGTTGCAGTAAAGTGGACAGGATGTGGATGTGATGGGCAATAAGTATAACTAATTGTGCTTGGATTCTGTATAATTCTTGTTTTTTGTCTTCGTGAATTTGTGAGTGAATAATAGAGCTTGTTTTCTAAGATAATCCTCGTGAAGGGTAGATGATTCAAGCCACTACAAGCGTAGCTTCAAGGGGTCTAGGAAGAAAGCAGTTGCAAGAAAGAAGTATATAGATGAATTTGCAGAGCTCTTACTTGGAACTTCTAGTGCAAATAGTGCCAATTGGAAAAAATGGAAAGACAAATGGTATCAATGCAAAAACCTAGTCACTCTTAACCATTCTGGTAATACTTTGTTTCACTACTTATAGAATAATAGGGTTAAGTTAGTTTCTATCTTCTATCCGTGGAACATGAATATGGAAAAATTAATTGTCTCTAATGTCTACATTGATGTGGATTTGATCAAAGAGCTAGCTAAAAGCTATTGTCCAGTGGCTAGAGAAGTTAGGAAGAAGAAAAAATAAGCCCTAGTGGCCATAAATAGAAGGAAAATAGAATAATTCTTCAGATTTGCAGGTGCAATATGTACCAAAATTGACCTGGACAAGATACAAGCTGATTATGAGAAGTGCCCGATAAATTGATAAAAAGCATTAGATGCCTTATGCCTAGGGTAGATAGAAATCTGGTGGTAATTCCATATAACATAAAGCCACCTTTTGAATTTTCTTTCTTCCACAATTATCTCAAATGCACATTGTATGGTTTAAGAAAAGTTATGGGTTTTGATGGAGATTCAACTGCTCCTGCTGACTTATTGATGATGGCCATGGACATTCATCATCCAGAGTTCAATATTGACTATGACTACATGGGTTATGTATTTGAGGTTATACATACAACCTTGGAGGATATACAACAAGATGTTCCTATGCCTACTTTCAAGCATTATTCACATTTTATGTTTTCTAATTTTGTATTACAAAAAGGCATCTATGGATAAAGAATTAGAGTTGTTTGATGCATAATACGGGGTTGAAATGCCAATTCAAAGATTGACTCAGGTATGGGATAGTTCCTTAGTACATTCTTCTTTTGTTTTCTTTTAAAATTGGATTGTTGCTCCAATTCTAGACACGTTGAGAGTAAAAAGGGAAAGGTTTTCATTTGATGTTAGGAGATTGTTAAGGCCATGGAATTTTATTCAAGGTTTGTCAATTAGACACAATTGGGGTGATTTCTTCTACTTTGATAAGTTCATTTTCATTATAGTTTATGGTTGCTCACAGCCACCCCCATGTTCTCCCCAAATTTTTCCCACTTAGAATTGATTTCCTAGAGTTCATTTGGAAAATTACTTGGGTTGATAAAGAGTTATTAGAAGGGCATAAGGGTTATCGGTGGGATTTGATTTTTCTATAAGAAATAAGACTTTTGAGTAGATTAATGGCTTTTTGAAGTAGTATATAATGTCAACCATGGTGTCAAGGTTTTGTGACCTTGAATAGTTCATTAAGATAGCTTAGAAAAGTATGACTCCTTGGTAAACTATAAGAGATCATGAGTCCTTAAATGATGAAGATGTTGTTAGAAATAAGATGAATAGAATAGAGTTCCAAGAGATGAGAAGAAAATGGAAAGACCTCATGAGGGTTGAAGTTGAATGGAAGGAATCAGATAGTACATTTTCTGGATTCTTTCCTAATACCCCATATTTTTAGAGAATTGAGAAAATGTTGGACTCATATGATAACCTGATGGCACAAGTGCCAAAATTTAGTGCGAAAGATGTACAATCTCATGGATCCCAAGACACATTGGCCTTACAAGATAAAGATAAATCAAAACAAGGGGAAGATGATGAAGAGGCTGGACAAGAGGCCACTACTTCTAGAGAACCACCTATAAAGAAGAAAAAAATAGAGGACAAAATAGTTCAAGAAAGGAAAAGCATGACCAAGGTTGTAGTAACAGAACACAAAAAGTATTGCAGACAAATCAGAACACAATTGCAAACTGTGCCACAAGATGAAGGCCAGGGAGAGAATGAGATGATCCTGAACATAGAGATGGATGAAAGGATGATGATGGCCAATGAATTCATGTAGGATGATGAATTTTTAAAATCAGAAGAATTAAAAAGTTTCCTAATCAAGATTAAACATAGGGAGTTAAGTCAAAATCTAATAGAAGGGGATGGATAATAAGAGAAAAATGAGGAAATTGTAAAGACACTCCAAGTTTATGAACTTGAGAGTGAATTGATCACTATGGAATAGAATAGGTTCTTGGTGAAAAATAGTGGAGTATTGTTGATGCATGATTGGGACTTACACCCCACTTTTATCATTGACTAGATAAGGAGACAAGAGAATGCAATGTTTATCTCTCAATTTTAGATAAAATATGTATTGAGAGGGTTAGGTTTTCATCCTAAGTCTAAGAATTTAGCCATTTGGTTCCTTGCCCCTCCCAAAAAAAAACCACTATTTCTGAATGTAAGAGAAGAAAGGAAGGAAAATAGAATGATCTAAAATCTGCAAAATACTAGTGATACAGAAATTGCTCACTTGATGACCCAGGTTGAACATTCATGAACATGGCTAAGACAAAAGATTTGTTTAAAAGGTATGAGAAAAATTTCAGCTAGATGATTGCACGAGCCATGAAACATGAAGAAGTAATGGTGCATCACAATTCTTTGGAAGAGAAAATAAGGTAGTTCAAGAAAGAACTAGAGGAAAAGAAGACAAATGAAATTACTCAAGTGGCTACAATAGAAAAAGTAGATGCATCAACAGAGACACAGGGTGATTTAGCACTAGAGGAAGGCCAGCCAAAAGAGCCCTTAAAAGAGAAAAATGATAATCTTGTTTATGTGATTCTTGCTATACTACAACACTGGGTGAATGTCTTAAATAAGAAGAATTCACTATTACATACATTGTATAGATCATTACAAGATGCTTCTAAGACTACTACTGAGGCCATGCTATTACTTGAGCCTACTTTCAG
The DNA here is from genome assembly GCA_018584345.1 of Thuja plicata. NCBI lineage: Eukaryota > Viridiplantae > Streptophyta > Pinopsida > Cupressales > Cupressaceae > Thuja > Thuja plicata. The sequence goes on along the minus strand of MU216687.1, from coordinate 153,465 downwards.
AACTTGGTTAGGAAGGAACAGATTGATGGACAAATTGAATACTGCAATGTTGTAAAGTGATGAATTCCCTGACAAGGTCACAGAAACCATTGAGATGATGAATGAGATGAATAATTATTATGATTTATTCAATGGAAAAGATGATTTGATAAATAATAAGTTACAATTGTTTGGTGATCAGTGTCCTGCACTCATCCCCAAAATTTATGATGACACTAGTGTTCTAAAGCCACAGCTAGAATGGGAGAAAGAATTTGATGAAATCTGGAATGCTGAGGATGTCAATAAACACTTAGAGAAGGATATAGATGCAGGTTACTGCAATGAATTAATTGATAGCTTTTTCAAGGTCGAGGTGGATATGAAAAAAAATGTTGTTGAGGCAAAGATGATCTTAGATGCCAGGTGGACAGAAGCCTTGGCCAAGCTGGAGAAAGAGAAAAGTTTATGTTGGCCCATCGACAAGGAGGTGAACAGATGAGAAGAAAAGGTGAAAGGATGAGAATATATTTTTAGAGCAACAACAAATTTTGTTCGACTTTGCAGATCTTTTGCCACCCTTGTTCTATTTCTAAGTGGTTATTTTTTTATAATTAAGTTGTTGCAAGATTTTTGTAATCTTCCCATGTAGTCCAAAGCTTTTGCATCCTTATCTATAAGAGAATTCCAAGACTACTGGGAAAAGGATAGCCATTTTTCATTTGAAGTAAAATTATATTGTATAAACTTTGGTTTGAGACCAATATTTTGATAAGGGTTTTGAAGTATACTCTTGAATGTAATGACTTTGTTTTGATATGAATACAAATACAAATCCATCAGCAATTTTAGGAATTATGATGAGTAGTTGTCTTTATTTTTGTATTTTGATTTTTTCTTAAATTATGTAACTAAGGATTATTCAATTTATAAGTTTGTCAGGCAGATTGTGAATTTATTTTAGGGTTCTTTCAAGGAAATATTAAATTGCCTTAGGATTATTTCAGTAAAACTTGCCCAGGGTTGGTTATGAATCTGATGATTATTTCATCATATGTGTGAGGGTTGATATCGAATGTGTATTTGTTGTCCTTTTCAGATTTATAGGTGTTTATGAGTTTGTGTTTATGGCAAATGGTTATGAATATTCAGAGTGAATTCATGTCCTAGGATAAAACACTGGTCTGTTATTCATTTGGAGTGGGTGACTATCACTACTAAATTGATCTTTGTCATTCTTTTTCTAGTCTCTCAAATAAATGTTATAGAGATTAGGATCTGTAATTCCATTACATGAATTTTTTGGAATAATATTATGATTTGATTATTCTAAGTAAAATGGGTAAACCCACCTAAGTTTGTGGAACTCAAAGTGAAGAGGGTATAATAACCATGTTTCTATTCTTCTATTTTCTTTCTTGATCAGTGTATGGGACAATGGAGAAAGCTTACCACAAGTATTTATTTTATGTGTGAGCAAGAAAAGGAACTAACAAAAAATGGTGACTCCGATGGGGATAACTTTAAGGAATAAATGTGTATGAAGGTTACTTTGAAACTCTTGTTTTAGGTATGTTAAAACCTTGAAATCTTGTTTTTTAAATCACAAGTTGTATTTACTACCTCATTATCATATCGTCTAATATCATTTTCAAAGTGAAGTTTCATTATTTTTACTCCCAACAAGTTTTGGGTGGCGACTCTGAGTAATTGGTTATAGTGTTTCTAAGGGGAACATTAGCAAATCAAGTGTTGTGGAATTTTAGTTTAGATAGGATGAGGAATACAAAGGCATCTACCAAGGACCACCCTAAAGTTGTATCAGAGGGTGATGTTCCTATAGCTCCTAGAAGAAATTATTCTAGGAAGGTTGATTCTCATAGTAATACCTCTTGGAAACCTAGGACTGTAGGTCCAAGTCAACCTTTAGGTACTATTCCAGAGAAAGATATTATTGTACCCTTGAATCCCGAGTCTAGCATTATGGTTTATTATGATTATTTGTTTGGTACCCCTGCATCAAAAAGTGTATTACAACAAAAGGCCCGGTAACACCAATCCAATACACGAGGAATTTTTCTTCAAGTTCATCAGATATCCCTTATGAGCGAGTTGAAGACCAAGGGGGGATAATTTGATGAATATATATGATTCCTCCATTTCTAACATATAAGAATTCCTTAGGGAAAATGACCTCTTGAAAAAGGAATTGAAAGAGCTAATGATTATCAAGTAGAGAAATGATAAATCTAGAGAAGAGCAAATTGTAAATGTTATTACTAAGAGAGAAGGTTTGAAGAAATGAGCTGCCCAATTGAAATTGGTAGATTAGGGTGCAAAAGAGGGATTTCATGGTTTGAATAAAGAACTTTTTGGTGATTTGGATACCCTAAGAAAAGAATTCCAAGAGAGAGAACACTTGCTGAAGAAAAGTGATCTCAAAAATAAGGGTCATGTATTGAGGTAGGTTCTTAATTATGAAACTCAAAATCCTCCTAAGGGTCAAACCTCTGTACAAGATACACTAGCAACCAATTCCAGACAAACAATTGCTAATAGAGGAAAATTAAAGGATACTGGCATACAATTTTTTGAACCTAAAATTGAAGAAGGAATATCTCAGAATCTTTTTTCACTTGATATGGAATTGGAGAGGGCTAGAAAGGCCAAGTATGATATTGCTAAGAAATTGGAAAGGGCAGAATTAGAAGCTACTTCTACAGAAGTAAGAAGAAATATTGCATTCTTAAATTCCTCCACTCACACTAATGTTACAAGTAATACTACTTCAGCTGCTCAAACCATTCCTAGATCTATCCAGGATTCAAAATATTAGTGCTAATATAAATGCCCAGATATTGGGTGCAACTCAAGGAATTGCATCATAGTCAGGAGGAAGTGGATTGGGTAGCACTACTGGTCATGAAAATATAGGCACTGGTAGTAGTGGTCATAACCTTCACACAAATTTTCAGAGAAGGCCTATTCATTTGGAAAGATATATGCAATTATTTTTTGATGGTATCCCAGGCCAACCAAATGCTATCCCTAATGAGGTTAGAGATAAGATTCCCAAATTTAGTGGAAATATTTCTATAAAAAGTGAAGAGCATCTAAAAGTATTCACTGATAAAATGAATGATTATGAAGTTGAAGATGAGGTTGTTGTGATGAAAGTATTTGTGCAATCATTAATTGATGATGCAAGATATTGCTACCAGGGATTTCCTGATAATAGTATCTATTCATGGGATGAATTTGTTAAATGTTTCAAAGAGAATTATGGTGATAAGATAAATTTTGGTTTCATGTTGAATGAATTCAATAAAATGAAGAAGTTTACAAATGAGAGCATAACTAAATTCAACATAAGATTTTTGAAGGCTATGTATAAATTGTTTCACGTATTGAGATTGGATGAGGATGTCTTCCTCACCACATATTGCAATGCTTCAGATGGAAAGACAACTTACTTGATAAGGGATAAAGATCCTCATACCATGAGGGATGCTTATAAATTGGCCATTAATATAGAGAGTAATAGGAGAGCTTTTGGAAAGCTTGGCAAGTGGGATGATAATATACAATGGGAAGAGTAAAAAACACAGTCCACAAAGAAACCCAAAGAGGAAAATAAGATGGAATCAATAGTAAATTTGGTGAAAGACCTTACTGCTAAGGTATATAAAAATGAAAAGGGTTTTCAAAATTATAGGAAACAATATCAATGGAAAGAGAAGTCTTATAGGTTGCAGGAATTTCCTTACAAGAAAAATTGGAAAGATGGTAAGCCTATTCCAGAAGAATCAGTTGATGCCAAGAAGAGAGATGTACCTGATCTACTAAAAAAAAAAAATATACACAATGTAAAAAATAATCCCTGGTGTATGGCCTGCAATATGCCTCATTCCCCTTTTCAATGTGCAGTAGCTCAAGTTATGATAGAATCAGGTGAGAATGTTGGAACACAAGAAGGCCAAAATGATAAAAACCCTTCAGTAAACATACGTGGATTCACTATTGAAGATGATAATGGTGAATCAAAAGATGAATCAGAAGAAAATGTGCAATTCATAGAAAATGTTGCAAATACTAACTTAGAACGTGTTCAACTTCAGAGGCCTAGTGATGAGGAGGTAATATCTCTTACCATTGTTGTGATGAATCGGGAAAGAAGTTCTTACCACCTTAGAAATGGAAAATTTGATCAAGGTGAAAGCCATCCTGGTTCACTTTTTATCAGAGAAGTCACAAATGAAGAATTTACACAAGATGTAGATAAAATAAAGGAAAGATAGATAGATAAAGAAGAATCTAAAAAGAATCCTATCAGAGAAGGTAAAATTACCTCTACAAATGAATAAAAAACAAGACAACCCAAGGATAATAGAGGTAAAATTTATTTTGAATTTATTTTGAATTTTCAAACTTTTGACATGAAACAAGCTTAATCTCAAATGAAGGTGTTTATTCCCTTAGTTGAGATGTCAAAAATAAATGAATGCCAACAAGTTGCCTTCTCATTGCTTTCATCTTTACATGATATACCTGATATGAATAATTTTAATTGTGACTCAAGAGAAAAGAAAGAAGAATAAGATGAACCACCAATATGTGTTGGAAGTCAAGAGCCTTCTCAGATTGATCCTTTTTATGTAACATTGCTTGCAAATAATATGTTGTTGAAAAATTGTATGATAGATTCAAGAGTTGCTGCTAATGTGATGAAGGAGTTGGGTTTGATGGTTGACACTTCTCTTGGTATATGTTATGATATGGATAACAGGGAAGTGCATGTAATTGGAACTTTGAAAGGAATTGAAGTCAAGCTTTCTATATTTATTGAGGTTATATTCAAAATGGATATTGTTGTGGTGGATAATCATTCCCACTATGGAATTTTGTTATCAAGGTAGTGGGTTGCAGTGGTTGGAGGATAGGTATAGTTGGATATGTCCTTTGCTACCATTTATGTGAATGGAAATGAGGTTAAGTTATTTAGAGAGCCTAGGGCTCCAGTATTAGTTGAAAAGGTTGCCCCAAACATGCTGAATTATTTTGTGGATGTGGATACATAGAAATTTAGAGTTGAAAAGATTCAACCTAAATTGAAAAATATTGATCCCATAATAAAATAATTAGAATTGCAACAACATGGACTATGGAAAATGTACTTTGATGAAGCTTTCTCAAAATAGGGATCAGAAGCTGGTGTCTTATTTGTATCTCCATCAGGTAGTACCTTGAAATATTCCCTTTTGTTGGCCTTCCAATGTACAAATAATACAACTTAGTATGAGGCATTATTATTGGGGTTAGAGATTGCAATTAAGCATGGTATTAAGCTATTAAGGGTTTTCAGAGATTCATAATCAGCCATATCACAAGTCAGGTCAAAATATGATTCCAAGAATGATAGGTTGAAATAATATAGGCATGCTGGTTGGGATAGCATTGAATTTTTTGATGCATTCTCAATTGAATGGATAGAGATATCTAAAAATATCAAGGCAAATTTCTTGGCTAATGTTGCTATGAAAAAAGATGACCTGACATTAAGAGGAGTTTCTATTATAGAGACCAAAACTAGGCCTATCATCCCTGATAATATATATAATTGGCAGGTTTTTGAGAATGATGATGATATCCTTACTTTCATTTAGTGTATAGAAAATTATGAGGGCCATAATATTGATTGTAATAATTTAATAAGTGTGGTTGATGGAAATGAAATTGTGGAGTTACAAACAAATGAAATCCCTAAGGGATTAACCCAATTGGAAGGAATTTTTACTGACAATGACAGTCACATGTACCAAAAGTTTGCAGCCAAAATGGATGAATTTGAGGAGATAAACCAAGGATCAGAATGTGCTCCTAAGCTTGTATATATTGGAAAAAAGTTGACACCTCATGTAAGAACAAATTTAATTAATTTTCTAAAAAGGTACAAACATGTTTTTGCTTGTTGTTATGAGGACCTTAAAGTTTATAAGGAAGATCTCTTCCAGCATGAAGTCCCATTAAAAAGTGATGTCAAGTCTTTTAGAAAAAAATGAAGGCCAATCAATTGATTGTTGGCCCCAAAATGTAGCAAGAGTTGACAAAACTCAGAGATGATGGGATTATAAAGCCAATCATAAATTCTTCTTGGGTATCCAATCTGGTGCCAGTCAGAAAAAAGAATGGTGATATTCGATTGTGTGTAGACTTCAAAAACCTAAATGTAGCTTCTTTAAAAGATAACTATTCTCTGCCAAATATGGAGGCAATGCTACAAAGGGTTACAGGTTGTGAACTTTTATCCATGATGGATGGTTTTTCTAGTTATAACCAGGTGTTGGTTTAGCAGTCTGAATAGTTCAAAAGTAGAGCATTTACTACCACATGTGGTACATATGTTTATGTTAGGATGGAATTTGGCTTTATGAATGCAAGAGCTACTTTCCAAAGAGCCATGGATGTGGCTTTCAAATAATTTGTAAATATAATTATCGTGGTGTATCAAGATGATCTAACCGCATACTTCAAAAGGGTTGAGGATCATTGCAAACATTTGGAAAAGATTTTTGTTAAAGCTTTGGAGTATGGAATTTCATTCAACCCAAAGAAATGTCATTTTTCTCTGCCAGAGGGTAAATTATTAGGACATATAGTGTCAAAGGAAAGAGTTAGAATTGACCCTGAGAGGGTAGAGGCCATTAACAAAGTTTTGCCTCCCAAGAACATCAAGGGTGTACAATCTTTCCTAGGAAAGGTGAACTTTGTAGAAGATGCCAACTTTGGAGAAATAGTGAAACCCATTGTCAAATTGTTGAAGGAAAATGCTAAATTGGATTGAGACAAAGAGGCCTAGTTGGCTTTTGATGAAATAAAAGTGGCAATTCAACAAGCACCAATCTTGAAATTCCCTGATTATGAAAAACCTTTCTCTTTGTTTTCTTTTGCTTCATTTCATACTATTGTTGTAGTACTATTGCAGAAAGATAGTGAAGGGTTTGAACACACCATCACATTTTTGAGTAAGTCTCTACAGGAAGCATAACTTAATTATGAGATAATGGAAAAGCAGGCTTATATTTTGGTCAAAGAAGTCAAGGTTTTTAGATCTTATCTAGTATGTGCAAAAGTGACTTCTTATGTCCCACATGCAACAGTAAAGGATATATTATCTTAGTCTAAAGTCACTATAAAAAGATGCCAATGGATCAATAGAATTCAGGAATTCAACCTGGAAATTCAAGTCACAAAATTGGCTAGGTGTCTAGGTTTGGCTAAACTTATGACTGATACAAACATGGAGTTGGCCCAGATTAATAATGTACAGACTGTAAGTATGAATAAAACTAGCCTTGAATTGTAATCATTGTTGTTAATATTGTGTTTTTTTTGGAAAAAATGTCAAATGTCCAGAGTACATGTCAGATACTCAGAAAAGAACTCCCAGGCTACAGGCTACAGGCTATAGGCTCAAAGGTATGCATTGCTGCAACGTGATTTATTTTGGAAAAATATGGATGTAGTCTTGTTTTTTTGTTTGGATGAATCACAATCTAAGAGGGTATTCAATGAAATGCATTTTGGTGTTTGTGGAGGGCATTACTCTACCAAGACTACAACTCATAAAATAATTAGAGTTGGTTTTTATTAGCACTCTCTTTTTAAAGACACTCAAAATTTTATGTAGAGATGTGAGCCTTGCCAAAGGTTCTCTTCCAAGATGAAATTTTTAGGAGCATTGTTGTTGAACCCTATGATAGTGGAACCACCTTTTTCCCAATGGGGCATTGATTTTATTGGTGAGTTTGCATAAAAGTCTAGTGGAGGCCATAGTTGGATTCTTGTGGCTATAGATTATTTCACCAAGTGGATTGAAGCAATCCCATACAAGAAGGTAACCAACCAAGTGGTAATGGATTTTACAATGGATAATATCTTGACTAAGTTTGGTGTGCCTACTAGGTTAATAATGGACAATGCAATGATTTTTAGATCTGAGGAGTTAAAGGACTTCTATGAAGATTATGGCATTAGTTTATCTTATTCCTCGCCCTATCATCCACAAGAAAATGGGCAAGCCGAGTCTAGTAACAAGGGCATAATTAAGATCATTAAAAGGATTTTGAAAAATAATAAGAAATCATGGCACTCAAAGCTGAAGTTAGCCCTTTGGGCTGACAGGGTAATAGTAAAAAGGGCAATAGGGGTCTCCCCTTTTGAGATGGTTTATGGAACTTAGGCAAGATTGCCTCTGAATAACTTGTTACTGTATGCACCTATCAAACTTCAATCTTTGATTCAGCTTTATCAATCCTATCATTTGTTCCTCTTGGGGAAACCTTGCTTGAGATTCTTATCTTGGACATGTCAATTACTTATTTACAACAGTGTTGACCTTGTCTTTTTTGCAATCAACTTATCTTTGTTCTAATGTCAATTACTTATTTACAACAGATAAGATGATTTGTTACATGTGTATAATTTTTGACAAGAAGAAGAAGTTGAAGTGCAAGAACCTATGATGGATAGGATGGTCCAATTGGTAGAATTGGAGGAGACCAACTGAAAGAAAATTTCAGATAAATGATATGGTAATCCAATGGAATGCAAGGAAAGAACAAAAGGTTAAGCATGGGAAGTTTGAATCATTATGGTTGGGCCCTTTTGTGATTCAGGATTTTCATGGACAAGATTCATATTTTTTGGAGGATTCTACTGGTGAGATCCACGAATTTCCAGTGCATGGAAAATTCCTAAAATAATATTTCTTATGAATTATACTTTTCCATGAACAGTAGTTTGTTTCCTATTTTAATTTTTGGTTGTTTTGTGTGTGTCTGTACAGTTTTTTTTGGGTTTTGGTCTACGTCTCCAATTTTTTTGGATCCTAATGTCAATCTTGCAATTAACTTTCCCCAGTCAGAGCCATTGTTAGCTCTATATTCTAAAGAATTTTATATTTCAAAAATTGTTCATTTCCCACGTATTTGAGTCTCAATTATGTCCTTTTCATGTAAAAAATTATAAAATGTTCTTAAGTCTTTAAGAGGTTACCTTTTATGTTTAGTCATGCAGTCACACTATCTTTCTTAAGTGATCATTTAACTGCGCAAGTGAGTGAGTGAATGGATTTTCATGTGGTTGTACAATCACAATAGTCTTCTAAAATGTTAACTTGATTGTGTGAGTGAGTGACTGGATTATCAGAAATGTTTATCGCTCACTTGCCATGTAATTTCACTTTAAGTTTTTCAGTCCGCGAGTGTGCGAGCAAGAAAGGAATTGCGTTGTCTCTTACTCACCAAGGTGATTTAACTTAACATTTTGTTTGTGCAAGTGTGCGGATGAAGGAAGTTGTATATTATGGCTCACTTGTTGATAAGTCACTTAATATCTTTTTTTTTGTGAGTGTGTGCAACGCGGTTTGTATTGAAGGTTATATACTATTATCTCTCACTCGCGATGGTCTGTACACTTAAAGTTTTTAATCTGTTAGTGTTCGACCAAGGAGGTTCTATTTCATCTCTCACTTTCCAATGCTTTGTAGTTAGTGATTTATGGACCATGAATGTGCGAGTAAAGAGATTTTTATGCCATCTCTCACTCACTAAGGCTTAGCAGATAACAAAATTTGGAATGTGAGTGAGCGATGCGACTTATCTTATGTTTTAAAAAGAGGTTATCACTCACCCGCGATGGTTAAAGAACAAGATAGAGAAGTGTTGTGAGTAGGCGGCTAAGAGAAAATTCAAATAGCAGCTTTAGCTTTCACTCACTCACGCTGGTTCAAACATGATAAGATAAAGTGGAGTGAGTGCGTGACTCAAGAGTTAAATGAAATCAATGACTGTCATTCACTCGTCAGATGATCTTGATGTTGGAGGATGCTGTGAGTATGTGATTGAATAAGAGAAATAATATTTAAATCGCTCACTCATGAAGAAATTTTTGAATGACTGGTTAATGTAGTGAGTGTGCGACAAGGTGTCACGTGTCTCATTCCTGGGTTTTGAATACCAGAAAGAAAGAAATGCATACTCTATTCCAGCAAGGATACACAAGTTTGAATTAATGGCAGCATTAGTTGCAAAAGCCAACAACATGATTTTGCAATTTTGAGGAGGTTCAGTAAAGTGGATAGGATGTGGATGTGATGGGCTATAAGTATAGTTTATTGCGCCTAGATTCTGTACAATTCTCATTTTATGTCTTCACAAATTTCTGAGCAAATTATAGAGCTTGTTTTCTGAGATTGGCCTTGTGAAGAAAAGATGAGGCAAGCCACTACAAGTGTAGCTTCAAAGGGGTCTGGGAAGAAAGTAGTTGCAGGCAAGAATTATACAGATGAATTTGCAGAGCTCTTACCTGGAGCTTCTAGTGCAAATAGTGCCAATTTGGTAGAATGGAAAGAGAAATGATGTCAATGTAGAAACCCAGTCAGTCTTAACCATTCTAGTAATACTTTTTTTCACTACTTCTTGAATAATAGGGTTAAGTCAGTTCCTATCTACAATCCGTGGAACATGAATATGGAAAAATTAATTGTCCCTAATGTCTACATGGATATGGATTTGATCAAAGATCTAGCTAAAATATATTATCCAATTGCTAGAGTGGTTAGGAAGAAGAACAAAGAAGCCCTAGTGGCCATAAATAGAAGCACAATAGCAGAGGTCTTAAGAATTGTCAGTGCAATATGTACCAAAATTGACCTGGACAAGATACAAGTTGATTATGAGAAGAAGGAGAAATTGATAAAAAAAAGCATGAGCTGCCAAAATTTATGCCTAGGGTGGATAGAAATCTGGTGGTAATTCTAGATAACATAAAGCCACCTTTTGACCTTTCTTTCTTCCACAATTATGTCAAATGCGTAGTGTATGGTTTAAGAAAAGTTTTGAGTTTTGATGGAGATTCAACTGCTCCTACTGACCTATTGATGATGGTCATGGACATTCAGCATCCAGAGGTCAATACTGACTATGAATATGTGGGTTATGTAGTTGAGGCTATACATATGCTATTGGTGCAGATACAACAAGATGTTCTTGTGCCTACTTTCAAGCATTATTCACATTTGATGTTTCTGATTTTGTATTACAACAAGGCATCTATGGACAAAGAATTAGAGTTGTTTGATTTAGAATATGGGGTTGAAATGGCAATTAAAAGATGGAACTAGGTATGCGATAGTGCCTTAGTACATTCTTATTTTGTTTTCTTTCAAAATTGGATTGTTGCTCCAATTCTAGACATGTTGGGAGTAAAAAGGGAAAGCTTGACATTTGATGTTAGGAGATTGTTAAGGCCATGAAACTTTATTTAGGGTTGGTCAATTAGCCACAATTGGGGTGATTTCTTCTACTTTGATAAGTTCACTGTCATTAGGGTTTATGGTTTCTCACAACCACCCCATGTTCTCCCCAAATTTGCCCCACTTAGAATTGCTTTCCTAGAATTCATTTGGCAAATTACTTGGGTTGATAAAGAGTTCTTAGAAGGGCATAAGAAGGGTACTTTTGTTTCTAGGTTATGGGTGGGATATGATTTTTCTATAGGAAAGAAGCCTTTTGAGCATATTAATGGATTTTTGAAGCAGTATAGAATGTCAACCATAGTGTTAAGGTTTTGTGACCCACAATAATTCATTAAGATATCTTTGAAATGTATGACTCCTTGGAAAACTATAAGAGATCATGAGGCCTTAGATAATCAAGATGTTGTCAAAAATAAGATGGGCAGAATTGAGGTCAAGGAGAGGAGAAGAAAATGGAAAGACCTCATGAGGGTAGAAGCTTAATGGAAGAAATCAGATAGTACATTTTCTAGATTCTTTCATGATACCCCATATTTTCAAAGAATTGAGAAAATGTTGGACTCATATGACAACCTAATGGCACAAGTGCCATAATTCAGTGTTGAAGATGTACAATCTAAGGGATCCCCAGGAACATTGGCCTTACAAGACAAAGAGAAATCAAAACAATTGGAAGAGGATGAAGAGGCTGGAGAAGATGCCACTTTTGCTAGAGAATCGACTGTTAAGAACAAAAAAAATAGAGGAAAAAATGGTTCAAGCAAGGAAAAGAATGGCCAAGGCTGTACTAATAGAACATGGAAAGTACTTCAGACAAATCAAAACACAATTGCAGACTGTGCCACAAGATAAAGGCCAGGGAGAGAATGAGATGATCTTGAACACAAAGATCGATGAAAGAATGATGATGGCCAACGAAATCATGAAGGATGGTGAATTTATAAATCAAAAGAATTTAAAATTTTCCTAATCAAGATGAAATAGAGGGACTTAAGGAAAACTCTGATAGTAGGGGAGGGGCAAGAAGAGAAAAATGAGAAAATTATAAAGACACTAAAGGAATATCACCCTGAGAGTAAATTGATCACTGTGGAAAATGCTAGGTTCTTGGTGCAAAATAGTGGAGTATTATTGATGCTTGATTGGGACTTACAGTCCATTTTTATCATTGACCAGATCAGGAGACAGGAGAATGCAAAGTTTAAGTCTGAATTTGAGATAAAAGATGTACTGAGAGGGTCAGGTTTTTATCCTAAGTCTAAGACTTTGGTCATTTAGTCCCTTGCCCCTGGCTCACAAAATCCTCTAGTTCTGAATATAAGAGAAGAAAGGAAGATAGATAGAATGATTTGGAATCTGCAAAATACTAGTGATACAAAAATTGCTCACTTGACGACCCAGGTTTCATTCATGAACTTGGATAAGACAAAATATTTGTCTAAAATGTATGAAAAAACTTTCAGCAAGATCATTGCACTGGCCAAGAAACATGAAGAAGTCATGGTGCATAAAAATTCTTTGGAAGAGAAACTAGGGAAGTTGAAGAAAGAACTAGAGGAAAAGAAGACAAATTAAATTCCCTAGCTGGCTGCAACAGACAAAGTGGATGCATCAATAGAGACATGGGGTGATTTAGCACCAGAGGAAGGCCAGACAAAAGAGCCCTTAAAAGAGAAAAATGATAATGTTATTTCTGTGATAATTTCTATAGTATGTAACACTGGGTGGGTGTGTTAAAGTAGAAGAATTCACTGGTACATACATTCTATGGATCATTATAGGATGCTTCCAAGACTACTGTTGATGCCATGATATTTCTTGAGCCTACTTTCAAAACCTGGTCAGGGAGGAACAGATTAATGGACAAATTGAAGACTGTAATGCTGTATAGTGATGACTTCCCTGATAAGGTCATGGAAAGCATTGTGATGATAAATGAGATGAATACTTTTTATGTCTTCTTTAATGGAAAATATGAGTTGATAAATAATATGTTATAGTTGTTTGGTGATCAGTTCCCTACACTCATCCCCAAAATTTATGATGAGGCTAGTGTTCTAAAGCCACAGCTAGAATGGGAGAAAGAATTTGATGAAATCTGGAAGGCTGAGGATGTCAATAAACACTTAGAGAAGGATATAGAGGCGGATTACTACAATGAATTAATTGATACCTTGTTCAAGGTCGACGTGGATATGAAAAAAAATTTTGCTGAGGAAAAGATGATCCTAGATGCCAGGTGGAAAGAAGCCCTGGCCAAGCTGGATCAAGAGAAAACTTTTAGTTGGCCCAACAACAAGGAGGTAAAGAGGTGGGAAGCAAATTTGAAAGGATGAGAAGATATTTTTAGAGAAAAAATAAAAAAATTTCAACTTTGCAGATATTTTTCCACCCGTGTTCTATTTCTAAGTGGTTATTTTGGTATAATTAAGTTGTTGCAAGATTTTTGTAGTCTTCCCATGTAATCTGAAGCTTGTTGTATCCTTAGCTATAAAATGATTCCAAGAATACTAGGAAAAGGATAGCCATTTTTTTTTTGAAGTACAATTATATAGTATAAACTTTGGTTTGAGACTAATATTTTGCTAAGGGTTTTGAAGTATACTCTTGAATATAATGACTCTATTTTGATATGAATACAAATACAAATCCATCAATAATTTCTTGAATTATAATGTGTAGTTGTCTTTATTTATGTATTCTGAGTTTTGCTTAAATTTGGTAATTAAGGATTATTCAATTTATATGTTTGTCAGGAAGATTGTGAAGTTATTTTAGGGTTCTTTCAAGGAATGATTAAATTTCCTTAGGATTATTTCAGTAAAACTTGGGGTTGGTTATGAATTTGATGATTATTTCATCATATATATGAGGGTTGATATACAAGGTGTATCTATCATCCTTTTTAGATTTATAGGTGTTTATGAGTTTGTGATTATGGAAAATGGTTATGATTATTCAGAGTGACTCCATGTCCTAGGATAAAACCCTAGTCTGTTATTCATTTGGAGTGGGTGACTATCACTACTAAATTGATCTTTGTCATTCTATTTCTAGTCTGTCAAATAAATGTTACATCTAGATTAGGATCTATAATTCCATTATGCATTTTCTGGAATAATATTGTGATTTGATTATTCTAAGTAAAAAAGGGTAAACCCACCTGAGTTTGTGGAGCTCAAAGTGTAGAGGGTGTAATAATCCTATTTTTGTTCTTCTATTTTCTCGCTTGATCAGTGTATGGGACAATAGAGAAATCTTACTGCAAGTGTTTTACGTGTGAGCAAGAAAAGGAACTAACATGATCAACTATAGTATTTTCCTAGGCTTTGTAAGTTTACAAAATGGCCCTAGTCACATCTATCTAGATCACCTTGTAAACTTGAATACAAATTTTTTTTTAGAAAATTGTATAGAGTAGGGAACTACATTCTTCTCTACCTTTGACCAATCTAAATTGTGTAGCATCATTAGTAAAGAAATCATAGCTACCTCTTCCTTCAAAAACTCCTTATATGACCACTCACAAGACATAAGCTCATAATTTCCCTTGACATGAATTAAATTAAACCTAATAATTTTGCTTCAGAATAACACATAGTTGTGAATCTACCTTGCAAAATTTATTGTATAAATATTCAAAACAAATAGCCACCTTCCCTTTTAATAGTTCTAATTAGATAAAGTGAGAGGGAGTGTAGACCCCTACAAAGTTGTCATCAAGTAAAAGATAGGGGCATCTTGATGAGTGATAAATCCCAACAAAAGGCCAACACTAAACCAATACCAGAACTAAAAAACAAAAATAACAAAAAGCCAATTAAAATAGAAAAACCATGCCCAGAAGAGCCAATGAATACATGATGGGGATCATGATAGAGTTCTACTTCTGATTTAATTCTTTTAACTATTGAAGAAAATAAGCTCTTTTATATTTACCTTCAGAAGGGGATAGATCACCTGGAGACTTTAGGAAAAAACCAAATGTAGCCTCCCTTCTTTCCCCCTTGACACAAAGATGCTCAAACTCCTCTTGGAGAATCTACATGGAGACAGTTGACTTGTGCACTATTTCCTTACTAAAGGAGAACACCTCATCAATAATTCATTTGAGGTCCTTGTGACTTCTATAGTCGCAATAGTATGCAACATTTCCTTCTTCTCCTTGTTAAAGGTCATCGTACCTCTAATGTCCTTGGCCTTAGCCTTTAGATTATCCTAATTATTTAGTCTATTAGCTAGGTCATTAATAGAATGTCAAATCCTCTCATCATGAGAAACCTCATATCAATCCCCAACCCTTGCATCCATGTATGCTAATGATTCAAGTCTATTAATTTTATTAGTAGTAGTTTGTAGTTGTGCCAAAAGCTAATAAATTACCTAGTTCGTCTTGGTGTAAGAAACACACAAATCATCAACTTTCTTCATAATATCTAGCAATCCAATATCTTGATGTGAATAATTGTGGGAGGAAGAGGGGCAAGGGTATTCAAAGAGGGGTTGGGAGACCACCTAGTCTGCTAATGCTTCAAGTCTATTAATTTTACTACTAGTAGTTTGTAGTTGTGCCAAAAGAATTACCTAGTTCGTCTTGATGTAAGAAACACGCAAATCATCAACTTTCTCCATAATATCTAGCAATCCAATATCTTGATGCAAAGAAATGTGGGAGGGAAGGGGGCAAGGGTGTTCAAAGAGGGGCTGGGAGACCACCTATGAAAATTAGTACTGGAATTATCAGGGGTCCAATCAAGACTAGTCAACCAAGAAGAAGAGGGACCATCCAAAGCCTCCTAGACTTCCAGACCAGCCATATTATTACATTTTGACACATTTTTTTATTTTCTAAATGTGTTCGGGATTGAAACAACTAGCTTGACTCTTAGGAGGAGTGATAGCCAAAGTAGAAGTAGAGGCAATTTTTTTGTTGGCGTAAACCATATTACATTGTCCGTTTTGTTCGGTAACTATAGTAACTCTATAATTGTCCTCAACTGACTGCAGATAACATTGTATAAATACCCCTTCATGTTATTGAATAAACCATAAAAGGGCCCGTTTGTTTCCTGGTATTAACCTGGAATAGGCATTAGTTAATGCTAGAATAAATTAATTCATTTTTTGTGGGCATTTTATGAATTCTCGAATTAGAAAACTAATCCCCATTTTGGGGCCAATGCTTGCATTAGTTAATTCTAAAAAATAGCTGGAATTCATTTCTTATTCGAGAATAAGCTATTTATGGATTCAAATTTATTTTATTTTATTAATTTTTTTTTTTAAATTTTTTTTTTTTTAATCTTTTTTTTTAATGTGGGTATGTATATATATGTACACATGTGTGTATATATATGTGTGTATATATATACACACATGTGTATGTATATACACACATGTGTGTATATACACATGTGTATATATGTGTGTGTATATATACACATGTGTGTGTGTATACACATACATGTGTATATACACATGTGTGTATACACACACACATGTATATGT
>MU216687.1:111714-131076 GCA_018584345.1 Thuja plicata | reverse complement strand
TGAACCACTACTCATGAATTATGGGTCAATGAGTTTGACTCAAAAACTACACAGTTGAATCCTGATAGCAATATCACAATTTGACTTGCTGTGGAAAAATATCTCCTACTTATCAATTGATGAGCTTGAGGGGCTTTCTAAAGAATGGTTCATAAGGCACAACACTTGGTGAAGGTTTTGCAAATGAGGATGCAAGTAGAGTGGGTTTAACCATGGAGGAAACTTCGTAGTTAAGCGCGCTCAAGCTAGAGTAGTACTGGGATGGGTGACCTCCCGGGAAGTCCCGGTGCTTCACCTCTATGAGCATCACCTAGATCCAATGAGTGCTAAGTGTTCCATTCATTCTCATGAGAGATGGGTTCATGTGAACCACTTCTCATGAATTATGGGTCAATGAGTTTGACTCAAAAACTACACAGTTGAATCCTGATAGAAATATCACAATTTACCATGTTTTTCAATAATTCAACTAGTCTTTCCTCAACTAACCAAACTTTTATACCTCTCATCATAATATCCTATAGCATCTTACCTTCCACCATATACATTTCAATGTACGTATCAATAACCATCATTTTGACAAGAAAATATATAACCCCTAAATGTATCCCAATTCATCTATCAATAACATTGTTTCCAATAACAATAAAATCTATGCCCTATGTTCCAACCCACATATCAAGAATCATAGTTTTACCCATAGTTGGACCACTAGACATGCTAAATCCAACTCCAAGGAATCTCTTTTTACAAGCATTGAAAGAGATGAAGGATACACTTGAGGGGATACAAAAAGTGATCACATGACAAGACAAGACAAAAAAATTTAAATATCCCTACCACGTTAATGATTAATAACACCAGTACCTTTCTACCAAATTTTTGGAATCCCAAAATTAAATAAATATTAAGGGAAAGTGTAGACGTCAAAAAATATTAATATTAAATTCCCTTTTATTCATCTAACTATTTAATTAAAATAATTAAATTGTTTCATTTATGGTATTTACATATTTTATAAATGCTATCATAATGTATTTTAAATACATTTCCCTCAAAAATCCCCCATTTAATAAATTCATATATTTATTATAAATCTCTCCACAAGTTTAAAATTCCTATAAGCTTGATTAAATAAAAAGACTTTATCCCTTTCAAATCCCACCTCTTGCTAATAAATCCTCTAATCTTTATTAAAAGATAATTTACCTCTAATCATGTGCACAATCCACTTTGACTTTTCCAACCTTACCCTCAATCCTAGCCACTCATCTCCCTTTCACCTCTTAATCTCAACCGTTCATTCCCTTTTCAAATCTATAAAAGAGGCCCTCCCCTCTTGCATTCCATCTCTCATCTTGTTATTGCATTGTTATAATGATAGAATTGTGTTAGATTTTCATTGCTAGTTTCATGCTCTTATGCTTAAATCATCTTTGATATTACATGTTTAGATCAATTTGGTAAAATTAATCTTAGTTTCATTCTTTCTTTGCATCTCAAATCCATGGTAGCTTATTCATTTTGGATAAGTTTGAGACTAGTTATTCCATACTAGTTCTTGAATCCTTCTTCCATTCATCCATTGTTGCATTGATCTTAAGCATTTTACTTGGGTAATCTTGAATATTGTGTTTGAGAGACCACATTCACACCTCCAAAAGAGAGAAAATCAAACAAGCCTCTTGGGTGCACTTGTTTCAAGCTTTATCCGATGATATGAGGATAATTTTGATATTTTCATGCTTGTTTCATCTTATTTAAATCTTTGGATTCTAACCCTCTAATGGTGTTATATTTTAGTGGATGATTGTAGGATGATATTCTCCTTGTATACAGAAAGAAACCCATGTAGCCATATAAAATAAGTTTTCATGGAATGCTTATAGGGACATATATCTTACTATAATTTTCTCTCAAAGTTTGGAACGACAATAAAGTGAATGTTTTCTCACCTACCTCATGGAACCATTACCACATTTACAAAATTAGTTATAAATATTATAAATCATTTCTTATATAACATAGAACATTAACTTTCAATACTTGAGCTTTGTAATTTCAATCAACAAAATGGTGATATCTTCACTTCCTTCCTCCAACGATGAAGGAGTCTTGCTAGTCAATTCCCTTGGTATATACCACATTAACAATTCATTAATATTTCCATAAAAAAGGTTATTCTAGTGATGGATTTTCACCTACAAGTCCTTTGTGTCGCAACCTTTTATGAAATTATTGATAACAAAAGTTGTTGTTGAGAAATCCCTTGTTGTCAAAGGTTCGGTCAAAATCTATAACAAGGATAATGCTACCCAAAGCAATAACAAATCATCATTTTAACCTAAAAATAAGCATGGTGTAAGTGATAAGATCACCAATTCTAAAAAATTTCAAATTGCAGCGATCACCTCAAATCAAAAAAGCCATCTTACATATAATACCTCACAACAAATTCTTGTATTCTACCAAAAGGTCAAACCAAGACCCTTTCTAAATTTTAGATACACCTTTAGGCCAATATATAGAAATTAATATTCCAAGATTTCCTGATGAAAAATAGATAAATAATCATATACACAAACTTGTGTTTAAAAAAACTCACACCCAATGACATGAAAAATGTATATTTTAAATACAATCATGTTAAAAACCATACCCCTTTCTAAATGCATGCATCTTAGAAGCTATGGCCAAGATCTTATCCATCATGGTGAGCTTATAGTGGAAGGCTTCTCATATGGTGAGATGTAAACAAAATCGAACTGCTGGGGGACAAACCCTGTTAGATACGACATAAAATTTCTTTACAGTTTTATTAAAACTCAGTCTGTACATGCAATACTCTATCATTCAACAAAACATTAAAAAAAAAGTGTACGCTATCACTCCTTTCACTTACCAATTATTATTTATTGATCAAGATTTATCTCCAACTATTAAATTGAATATTATTTTAAGAATAATAATCGATTACTAACTTGAAATTTAAATCTGTAATCATGATATACATGCCTTGATGATAGTGATATAGTGCCTGGGCTCTCTGTTAATACTAAACACCAGAGACTAGGCGCTCCATCTTTTGCATATAGTAGAATGAATGCGTAAATCTCACAATGCTATCTACATTATAATAAAGTGGGATATCGATAACAGTGACTACAATGCATGTTTGCCTGACAGAAGCTTCAATGAAAATAGCGGAGAAGAAACGAACCCAACCATCTTAGAGCCCAATTAAAAAAATATTACGTTTCCTTAGAGCCCAACCATCTTATTTGATGAAAACCTAAAGATGGTGCAAACCAATTTCAGTTGCACGCAGCTAATTGCAATACCATTTATATCAGGTAGTGATAAACATGCTGTTTCGGTCGTTCACAACTGCGGCTTCTCAAAGGAAACAGCTTTTTTTCTCTCTTAATTCCCGCTGTTATGCTTGAATTAGATGGTTGCATAGGCATTTATAGGAAGCCAAACAACATTAAAAAAACCTGTAAAGAGATTGCTTCTCAAAGATTTGGGGGACAAATTAATTGGGTGGCGAACCACAGCAATCATAGTTGAATGCCATTCTCAGCGCACTTCTTTAACCAAATTTTTTATTCAACAAGACCACATCACACACTAATAACAATGGATTTTTTCGGACTTCTCCTAACTCTTATTCAATATCTCAATAATACAGCCCATGTAAGCGATTGTTTAGCTTTACAATAAAAAATGTTATCATGTAGTCAATCTTTCAACTTATTTATTTAGATATTAATGTTTCCTATGGGTATGTCTATTGACAGAATGGTTGGAAAGTGACACAGAAACATGTAAATTTTTTATAAAACATGCCTAAACTTAAATCTTAAATTTGTTAAAGTTGGGTTAGAGATTTTAGGGAGTCAAAGGATGGAGGATGGCATGATTAATTTCCCACAAGAGGAAAGACTAATGCTTTTCCCACCAACTCCAGTTGTGTTCAGTAAGAACATTTACAAGTGGATGAAAAATTAATATAATTACATTCCATAATTATTTGGTGTGTTCATGTCCGCGAGGCACTGTTTTTGGGGAGCTATCATTCACATAGACAAGAGAAAAAAGCAATGGGCATCCCATTTTGTTAGTTTGTTTTGCTATTCAAGACAGTGGACGTTATTTCAACCGAATAATTGTCGCCAATAGAGAAAGTAAATAGTTACTTATGGCGTGGTTCTTCAGTTTCAAAAAGAAGAATTGCGTGTGCTTTTTTAAGAAGGTTTCAACTTCAAATATTCTACGTTGATTTGACAGCTTCATAAACATTTGAGCTTTTTCATTCTGTATCCAAACAGCTTTATACACATTTGAGTTGTTTCATTCTGTATCCAAATATGATTTGTTATGTTGCTTATCAAACAGGAAAACGAAACACCCACTTCTAATCTTATTGGTTGTTTTCTATCTTCGTATGAAATTACATTGATATACAAGAAACGTAATTAAGGGTTGGGGGCATCTCTGAAGGTTCAGATATTAGCTTGCTTTGTATATTTTATTTATATTATATTATTCTTCACGTGAGGAGTCTGGAATATTTTTATTGTAAGGTCTATTTTGTTTGTTAGAGTTGCAAGTGTTATCGTTTTTCTTTAACAGCTTCAATGTGCTGGTTCGATGGTATATGAGGATGGGTTAATTATAGAGCAATCTAAAGAGTTTGTTTGCAAAGTCTTTTTATGAAGTATGTCTTCTACAAAACTTTTAGATGAGGTTCTTCCTATTTCATAATATTATTATGTTTTTTTGCTGGTTTGATAATTTTGCCTTAATTTGTTATTTTCTTGAGAAAATTATCCCTAAATATATGTTTAAACAAAGGATGACCAAAATTTGGGTTCTAAATGGAGTTCACCTCGATGTTGTCTAAAAGTTTGTGAAGGGATTTCTTCTTTTTCTTTCCTTTTTCATTAAGGCTAGTCATAAGAAACTCATCCTCAAACATGACCCCTAGTTTCATTGAATACCACAAAGATGATAGTTTGGCATCTCAAAGGAGAGAGCTCTTTATGTCTATGTTTGGATGGAGTTTCTTGGATCGTCTTTCTCATGTTAGAATTTTCTATCCAAAGTAACAATCTTTCTTGGTAATGTCATTTGTCTCAAACCAAATATTTTTCTTGATTCATTTATGAAAGAAAATCTATCTGAAAATTGATCTTTTCAAGGATTTGGATAATTTTATGAAATGCATGCTAGGAAATAAGACACCTACATACTATGTTGTTAATCTCAATTTTCATAATACTTATTTAAGGTGTTTGTCTTATAATCATATGATCAAATATTATCCCTTGTCACTCATTGCAATAAAACCACTCCACATCTTGTTAATTATGCCCCTCCCAAAAAACAAGATTGGTCAATATAGATGTGAGTCATAAAATTAATTATAATGTTTGAAATAGTGGTGTACCACTTAAATTCTCAACTAATAATGTTGGTCAACCAACTAAAACTCAAGATGGTGCTATTGCAAAACCTTAAGACATGAGAAATTTTGGTGAGTCATCTAATGAGGTAAATATTTTATTTATAATAGTACTTCTAGCATTTGTATTATCTTGTCACATAAAAACTATTATTTATTTGCCATCTCTGCTCCCCTAATGGTCAAACATCATTCTCATAGTTCATCTAGGAAAATGTTTTGAAGAAGGTGAATAAAATTTCTAAGATAAAGAAAGAAACATTCCACCAATAATCAAATAGTTAGTTCTAATGACTCTTTGAATAATATTAGCAATATTGTTAGAGATAAAGTTTCCATTCCCTAAGTATTTTTTATTAATACAAGTGGGGAAGGGCAGGGACCCATTACAGATCATAAACAAACCATTAAAAAATAAAAGGTTCAAGTTCCTAAAATAGAATAACAAAGTTACCCAAGAGGTAACGTAGTGTAGGAGCATCCGAGGCGAATCAAAAATTGACATTAACCATAATTATTTTCCACTATGTTTGCATCAATTTTGATTTATTTTGCTAGGAGTCTCTTTGTTTTAATGGCTCTAATAGCTACCTCCTTTGGCGATGTTTTGTACGATGCCAAAGTAGTCATGATAGAACTATTGGGGAACCCATGTGCATGATGACATGGACCTTGGTGCACTGTCAAGTATGACCTCAAATATGAAATTCCATTTTTGGGTAGAAATGGTTACAAAATGTGGAAATGTAGACAACACAAAGGGAGTTGAAACTACTTTAGAACTATTAAACAAGGTAGAGGACAGAAGGGATAACCATTAATTCCAAGATTATGAAGGGCAATTGGAAGTCATAAAGTAAAAGCGGGAGGGGGGTGAGCAATCAGAGAAAAAGTGGTTGCAAAGAGAACGAAGATAGAAGTAATAGAAGGAAGCATTGAAAGGAAAAAGAGGGAATTGATTCCTCTTAGTTTCTAGAAATGGTTTCTCACAACACCTAAGGGAATGAAGAGTGTGTGCTAAGGAAATATAAGAAGGCAGATTTGTATATAGACTGAAATGATAGACGAAGTGAATCTCTATGTAGAGGAAAGAAGGTTATGCAAAGAAAAAATATCTTTGATGGAATAGTGAAATATAACTTTAAGATTCAGATTTATTGAATGGTGTTATTGTAGTAGAGAGTCTCTGTATATTAATAGTAAATTAATAAAAAATATATATATAAAATTGGAATTGAGTTTTTATGTAATATGTTACATTCCTTGAAGTTTTTGTCACTTAGAATGTGTTTCTACTATTAGTGTAGTTCACTAATCCCCCTCAGTGATCCTAGTATTTGAACAACTGGTATTAGAGCCAAGTGCCTTGCCTTTGGTCTAACAACCTTAGGTAGGTCTTTGATCATGGAATACCTTTCTATCATGGCTCAACATAGTTCATCTAGTGCAAGAGTTCCCCTCTTTGATGGTCCTGATTATGATTTTTTTAGGATAAAAATTCTAACCTATTTGTTGTCTCTAGCTGTTGATGTATGGGGTTCTATTATCAATGGATTTACTAATCTAAGTACATTACCTACAAATCCCATTACTAAAAAATATAATGAGGCTGATGCTAAAGAAAAGCATGTTATTTTGAGTAGGGTATCCAAAGATGTTTTTGTAAAAGTAATGAATTGTAAGTCTTCTCAAGAAGTGTGTGATAATTTGAAAAAAATTTATAATGGAATTGACAAGGTAAAAGAAGAAAAGATACAAAATTTAAGGGAAGGACTTGAAAGATGAAAATGGGTGAAGAAGAGAAAAATGATGAATATTTTTTCAAGGCGGATGAAACAATAAATTAAATTCAAGGACTTGGTGAAGAAATACAAAATAACGACATTGTTAAGAAGATTCTGAGATCCTTACCATCAAAATTTGATTCTAAAATATTAGCAGAAGAAGAGACAAAGGACATAAAAAAAATATGCCATGGATGAAATACATGGTTTTCTTGTTTTATATAAAATGAGGACTTGTAATTGATAATCATCAAGTAGAGAAGTAGAATTAAAGGCTAATAAGAAGGCTAAAGTGTCATCATATTCTGAAGATCTTGATGTTGGAAATACAAGATGGGAAAGCAAGATATTGAGAGGGGAGGTGAATCAAATCTTATAACTTTTACCACTTAAAACAAATTGATCCACAACCATGAATAAATATAATTGATCTATCAACTAGTAGCATCCATAACAGAAAATAAATAACTCAAGATACATAATTTTGGTAACCCAGAAACCCAAGAAGGTAAAACTGCGGTGGGGATGACACCCACACAATCTGAACTATTGCAGCAATAAAGTGTTCCTTTTAAGGATACAACATTTGATCACTTCAGATGATCTATCTGGTTAAAGGTCTACCCGGTTAAGGGCTACAGATCATTACAATCTACCTTGTGAAAGGATTTAAACTTACAACAAAGTAAGCACTCGGTTAAGAGATTTAGAAATCTCTGTTAGAAATACTCTGTTAAGAGATTTCACCCGAAACACCTATTAGAATGTCTCAAGATCTGATCCTTTGATATGCACTCAGATGCTGATGACGGATCTCCTATTTCCAATACCTTCTTTGATCTAATAATCTGATATAACTTTTCTTTGCTGCTCACTACTCTTTTACTATGCTAGATCTATGCTTCTTCACTCAAAATAACCCTTCACACATCTCTCATGTATGCACACACAACTTAAAAAATTAGGGTAAGAAGCAATCATATATACCTTACAGATCTGGCATCTAGATCTAGATCAACGATAAAGAACAAATACTTATATCGCTTGGGCATTCCAATTTTCTAATTGATTCCATGCCACACATTGGGATCAATGATTTAATACGTAATTAACTTCGTTGAAAACATTAATTACTCAAACAAGTCAACCCTAAATAGTTTACCTTCAATTTTGTGTCATCCCTGACATGTATGAAAAAACTGTCTTACTCAGCATATGAAGACTCTGGCATTCGACATTAACTGATCAACTTCACTCGGCTTCTATGTAACTTAGAAACTACTATCTGCTCGATTATGACTATTTCTCAGCCTATACTGGATAGCTCAGTCGTAGTGATGACTGACTAACCTGCCTAGATAAATGACTAAGTGTGGGACACTAATGATCAACAAAAATTAGAGATCAACAATCTCCCCATTTGATATTAGTTAAAAACACACTTATCATTTCTTTATGTTCGCAAAATTTTCCAATGTACGCAACGTAATCCCTCTAAGATTATACTTCAGAATTAATACAATATTTACATAGTATGCATGCCTTCAATAAATTTTTATACCTATTTCTACACATCTATTTATGTTTCCTTTTCTGTTTCCTTTTATGTTTCCCCCTTGTTTTTGTCACTGATAGCTATAGGGGTTAAGTTATACTTATCCAAAAATGGCTTATGAAGGTGTAATGTCAATGCAAGCAATGTATCCCAACTTTCCTTAATAGACTTCATAACCTGTAACTTAATTTCTAGCTCAGCGGCTAGACTTACCAAACTATATGCAGTAGAGAGATGAGAATCTCTCTTGACTAATTCTCGTGCAGCTGTAAGTTCCTTCTAAATAATCTCCAGATGATCTATCAAGGAAGTCTAAATAGTTATTTACTTTTCCCTGATTCTACCATCTTCAACCATAAGCTCGGCTAATCTCCTCTGAGCATGAGTCAACCTATCATAATGTATGGAGCTAGAACTAGCATCCATGCTCAATGAACTACCTGTTGACTTCAAATCTAATTGCAACTTCTCCATAAGTTGTTGATTATCCTTTGTAAATAATTTTACATCACATAACTTTTTGTACAAAGAATAAACATTATTTGCAACTTCCTCAAGAATATCAACAAGAGAAGAAAGTTCAACCTGTTTAATAGCAATCTCTTCTAATATCTTCTCCAAAACTTTGTTCTCAGATTTGCTTTTGGACCATTATAACAACTTTTCATCTGCTTCAATATTTTCATCATTAAATTTTTGTACAATGTGAACTAACTGTTCCAAAATTGGTTTTTTCTCATTTATATCTTCCATATCAAAAGCATTAACAAAAATATCCTTTATTTCATGTAGAAATTGCTTCTATTGATGCTCCCTCTTCATTTCCTCTTATTTCTTCCTCCTCCTCAATAGGTCTTGTAGATTCTGAATGTGCTCATATGTCAAGTTCTTTAGATCCCATTTAGGTATCACAATAACTTCATCCAATGTGAGATTTAGGCTCGGTGACTTTTTCTTATTTAACTTTTTCTTATTGAGCTATGGTGAGCTGATAGTCGGCTTAGGTTCTATGTTATGTTTTGCCTTGTCAGTGATAATTTCAACTACTGTCTTCAATTGAGTAATGATCACCTACTGATCAGGTATACTAACAATTTTGGGTCCAAATGGAGTAGATGGTATAGAGTGTGGAAGGTCCACCAACACTTGTATAGGCTCTTGTTCTATAGGCTTATTTTTCATTTCTTCCATCTTATTTTTAGTAGCATCTAAAAATAGGTGGATTATCATTTATTACCTCCTTTTCTTGTACTTTGTCAATCTCGGCCTCTGTTTCTTGAATAGGCGATTGCATACCTGTGTCTGCCGGCTCATTATGATCCTCGACATCCAAATTAATATTATCTTCAACTACAGTGACAATGGGACTATCTAGTGTCAGATCTACAGTTGGCACTTTGTTTGTTTTCTCTGTCTCTACCTATCCAGTAGCAATCTATCCTTCCATTTCCATCTGCTTTGAGGTGCCTTCACCTGTCTTATTTTCTTTCTTAATTAATAACCCAAAAGTTTCCTTCCATATTTAAGTTCTCTATTGGACTATTATTTCAACATCATTTCTTAGAATTTCATAGGCTCTAAGTTTGGGAATAAAATTCCTTTTATATTGCTCAATATATTTGCCTATCTATTTCTTTGTTAATCTAGGAATGACAGTAGCTAATATCCCTTCCCTTATCTATCTTTCAGTCATCAATGCATATTGTCATTTTTCTGATAAGGTATCATATAGTTCTATAGGGACAAAATATCCTATCTCTACAGGTGTCATCTTAAATGTGCCCATCATATCTATTAATGCCTCCTATATCTTATGCTTGTCTTCTATACTTTCCTTCTCATACTTAACAACTTTGAATCCAGCTAATCTAGTTGTACTTCTAATGTTCTTACATACCTCATCAATATTGATCGGTGGTATATGTGATGCTGTAGGTATGTTGCTGTATTCATCTGTATCTATCTTCTTCTCATAATCTTTATGCTGCAAGATCAGCTTGCTCCTCGGTCTTTTCTCAGGTTGGCTCCACACAACCTTTGTTTCAACTTCTTTTCTTTTACCTGAGTTACTTTCTCCAACATTCTTCCTTGTATATACAGTTTTTTTCTTGGCAAGAGATGAAATAATAGATTCCCTAGTCCTAGGCCAGTTTGCAACAAGAGGGGTAGCCTTAAGTTTGGCTTTGCTTGATTTAGTTTCCTTGGCAATCACTGGTTGCTTTCCTTTTTCTTTATCAGTGATATCTTCTTCAGGTTCACTCTCCTCATCTTTACTAATCATATCCTCTCCTTGACCTGTTGACAAACCTAAAGGTGCATCCTCTATTTCTTCATCACACTCAATTCCAATCATCTTCTTCAAACCTTTGATAATCTTTTTCCTTTTTCTCTCAATAGTTCCAGCCTTCAAATTTATAGAGATTTGTGACTTAGCTTCCTCATAATTTCCAAAATGTCTGGGTGATCCATCAATCTCCTATGCTAGTAGGGATGTTATAGCTGCAGATGTCTCATCAATGTTCACCTAATAAGGTAATAGCCTTAGCTATGATACCCTCAGTACTACTACCTGAACATAGGTAAAATTTGTATCCACTAGGAAACACATGTCCTCATGTGTTTCTCAACTAGTGACCTGGGAATTCTTCTTCTCAGTCTCATCTCTTTCTTAAATTCAACAAAATATGTTCCCATTACATAATTAAAATAACTACCCAACTATTGAATATGTACATTGATTTGTTGTGTAATTGGTCGGTCTAACTTCCACACAATATCTCCAAAAGTAGGAAAATTATTTTGTACATAGAAAAATATGCAAACTAGAAGAGAACCAAACTTACACATTGAGTTCTTTTCCTTTCAGATTGAAGAAAGGTTCTCAGCCAGCTGCATCATCTAAAACTCAGCAAGGTCATAAGTATGGTCATTCTTCACAATCTTCCATGCCTGGTCAACTGCAATACATGGGACACTGTCCATTTGGCTCGAATGATAAAATTTTTGAACTATGACCTTACTACAAAATCAATCTCCAAATCTATGATTATAAAGATTTCCATCCCTCTTTTGTTCCAAATAGCCCTGGTGTTTGCTTCTATATTGCTGCAGAGGGTTTGGTACTCTAGTGATTTCTTTCCTCCAAAACACTACTAATCTCTCCTAACCATCCAATGATGATCTCTTATTTTTTTCTTCTCCAAGATGGACCTCAAAGATCCTCACTATCAACTTCTCCTCCAAGTTATAGTTGATTGGTTGAATTTTCTAACACTTTTAGGTACAACTAGTCCAACTAGCTCTTCAATTACCTAGGCTTCTTCCTAGATTTCCTTCTATAATCTCAAACCCCTACTTAGGATCTCCCCATACATTCACTTTGACTCTTGTCTATGTTCTTGTCCCATTCATAGGTCTTTAGAACCATTTCCCACACTTCTAGACACTTTACCGATTCATTTGGCATCAAATTCACTAGGATGCCTAATTGGCTTGTTTCCTAGTAGGTCTAATTTCATAGTGTTTTGGATAATTCTCCCAAATCCTCCAAACAACTTGAAATAAGACCTTGAAAATATTCAAGGTGTCTATCAACTCTATTAGATTCTAAAATCTTGGCTCCTGGATGCACCCACAACCCTAGTTTCTACCAGGCCCTAGTTTTCAGCCTATTAATTAGGCCTCACGACCAATCTTGATCAATTGTCACCAAATTTATCTCCAAACATCATTTAACCTCATCCCACCTTTTGAT
Organism: Thuja plicata; assembly: GCA_018584345.1. Classification (NCBI taxonomy): domain Eukaryota; kingdom Viridiplantae; phylum Streptophyta; class Pinopsida; order Cupressales; family Cupressaceae; genus Thuja; species Thuja plicata. The sequence goes on along the minus strand of MU216687.1, from coordinate 118,516 downwards.
CCCTTAAGGATACTCCTTAGGGATTCTAAAAATGTCACTAAGTCTTTCCTCCAAGATAATGGGTGCTCGAACCAAATCCTTCTTCACCCTGTCCAAGCTCACCTGTATTCAATAGTCAGGCATAGGGATTCCCATTTGGTCTAGGAAATCCATTGCAACAATAAAAATGAAAAAAAACCCCTATTTACAGCTCTAAACCTACTTCCCCCATGGTTTCAGTCAATTACACCAGTGGGTTCTTAGGTTAGAGCCATTTCTAACTCTTCAATACTCGAAAGGTCACTTGCAGACTAGTGACATACAAAAATGTATAACTTTACTCTAAATGAACTTGAAATCAAAATACCTATTGCATAAGAAATATAATAAAAAACACTAAACCCCCATAGGGTCTGATCTCCTCTCCCAATCTGTACATAGCCGTAGAGGAGTAAGAAGATAATGTAAGTTATAGAAATATAGTCACAGGCATCCGTACACAAGTACCAAAAACAAGTTCTGCAATTCAAAACTTCATTAATCTTCCAAAAACATCAAATCCAAGCTCATATTCTGAGCATGATCAGTTACAACCACTCCAACTATATTTTGCAACTTCTTGTCAAGAAGTTACAAAACTTGATCGAGCAACTTTTCAATGTTGCTAGCAACTTTTCCATTTTGTGCATTTTGACTTCTTTTGTCAACTTGATGGTCATGATTGACTTCTATGACCATCATTAGGAAATCTAGGGTCCTAAGACACATATTAACCCCAAGGTACACACAAATAACACATTTTGTATTTCTAGGTCAAAATGACCATAATATCCCTCATGAGCTCATTTGGCTCTTACAAACATGGAAATGATCCCAAATTGGATCCAACCTAGTGGAGCTTATTTTCACTCATCCTAAACACCTAACCTAACCCTAAATCACACCAAACACAAAAAAAAGGGAGGTTCCCTACACCATACTCACCTGGGACAAAGAACTCAAGTCCCTTGAGTTAAGAGGTCTTCAATGGTGACCCCATGTTTCAGAATGTCCAGATCTATCATCTAGGTTGCCTTAGATTTAGGTATTCACTACCAATTGATGAGGTACTTCTTGTAGTTATCCTTCCTTGTCTTCTTGATCACTTTAGAATCCAATATACTTTCCAATTTCAGGGGCAATGGGGTAGGCAAGTCTTTCACCCAATTATCATCCCCTAAATCTACAATAGTGGGTTGACCTATATCTAGAGATGGTCCCTTGTAGGGATACAGGTCACAAACATTGAAAATGGGTGAAATCCCCAAATCAAGAGGCAACTCCACCTCATAGGCATTCTTTCTATACTTATGCAAAATCCTTAATGGTCCTATCTTCTTCATGAGTAGCTTAGTTTCCTGACCCTTGGGTAGCCTTTCCTTCCTTAGATAGGAAAGTAATAGATCCCCCACCTTTAACTACAAATCTCTTCTTGTCTGATCAACCTTGGACTTATACTTCTCCACTTGCTTTTGTAAAGTTTTATAAACCTGATCATGAAGCTCCTTCATCTGTTCTACAAATGACTCCACTTGGGTACTCCTTTTGTCCTTTAAACTAAGATCCTTTAACTCTAAGATCCCTCTAGGATTGACCCCATATAGTATCTCAAAGGGGATTTTACCAGTACTCCTATTAATGGATTCATTATAGGAAAATTTTTCCTTCCCTATGATGTGATCCCATGAATATCCATGTTGCTTAGTCAAGCATCCTAGCAAGTTCCCAAGTGACCTATTGAATACCTCTATTTTCCCATCTGATTGTGGATGGTAGGCTGAAGAGAAAGACAAGTTTGTACCCAACATTTTCCAAAGGGTCCTCCAAAAGTGGCCCACAAACTTACTATCTATGTCACTTACTATATTCAGTGGAAATCCATGGATCCTAACAATGCCTCTAAAGAATAGACCTAGAATTTGAGAAGCATCATTGGTTTTCTTACATGAAATGAAGTGAGCCATTTTTTTCTAAAATGGTCCACCACCACAAATACATTGTCATGACCCCTTGTTGTCTGTTGTAACCCCAACACAAAGTCCATACTAAGACACTTCCAAGGCCTTTGGGGTATGGATAGGGGCTGGTACAACTCACTATTACTACTTTGTCCTTTTTCCCTCTGACAAATCTAACCTTTCTCTACTAATTTCCTAACATCTGACTGTAACTTAGGCCAATAGTAATGCCTATTCACTTGCTCCAATGTTTTATCCACTCCAAACTAGGCTCCCAAGCTTCCTTGGTGTTTCTCCTTCACAATATTATCCCTCATTGAACACCGAGGTATACACATGATGTGCCCTTTAAACAATAGTCCTTCCTACAACATAAAATCAGTGAACTCCACTTTAAATCCCTGTTGGAACTTCACACATGCCTCATATGCATCTTTTAAATCTATGTCCTCCTTGTAGAGGTATTTCAAATCATCCATCCCTATACTTTGTAATTGTATCTCCTATATTGTTAAGACTCTTATACTAAGAGCATCTACAACCTTGTTGCTAACCCCTTTCTTATGTTTAATAACAAATGTGTATTCTTGCAATGATTCTACCCACTTCAAATTCCTTTGATTCAATTTTTCTTTCCCATTCAAGTAACTTAGAGCATGGTTATCAGTGTAGACCACAAACTCCCTAGGTCAGAGATAATGTCTTCATTTTCTAAGGGCTTGTACCATAGCATACAAATCTAAATCATAGGTGAAGTAGTTTTGTTTTGCCTCATTTAAATTCTCTGAAAAGAATGCCATAGGGTGTCCCTCTTGGCTTGACACTACTCCAATGGCTAGCTTGCTAGAATCACACTCCACCACAAATAGGTGATTGAATTTGGGAAACCTAAGTGTAGGTAACTCTGCTATCCTATTTTTCAACATTTCAAATCCTTGGCCTACTTCTCTAGTCCATTTAAACTGACACTTGATTCCACCTTTTATAGTGTTGAGGATGGGGGCACATACATGACTGAAATTTCTTACAAATTTCCTATAGTAGGAGGCCAATCCATGAAAACTCCTAACATCCCCTATGGATCTAGGTGTAGGCCATTCCAACATTGACTTAACCTTATCAGGGTCCATCTTCATATATCCATTAGCAACCACAAAAAAAAGGTAAACTAGTTTAGTTTTTAGAAACTCACACTTTTCTTGACTGATCATCAACTTCTATTGATGTAGCCTCCTCAAGACCATCTCCAAATTCTTCATATGTTCCCCCTTGGACATGCTAAATATCAAAATGTCATCAAGATATACTATTACAAACTTACCAATGAAATATGCTAGCACTTCATTCATGAGTCTCATGAATGTGATAGGTGCATTAGTTAGGCCAAAGGGAATTACTAGCCACTCATACAACCCTTCATTAGTCTTGAAGGTTGTTTTCCACTCATCACTAGGAGTAACCCTAATTTAGTGATATCCCGACTTCAAATCCACCTTAGAGAAATAACATGAACCCCCCAAATTGTCCATCAAATCCCCAATCTGGGGCATTGGGAATCTATATCTGATTGTAATCTTGTTTATATCCCTAGAGTCTGTACACATCCTCCATTTTCCATCCCTCTGAGGTGCAAGAATAGTAGGCACAACACAGGGGCTCAAAATCTTCCTTATCAACCCCTTTTCCAATAAATTTTGAATTTGTTTTTCTATCTTTGCATTTTGACTTGGTGTCATCTTATATGCTTCTTTGTTTGGAAAATTTTCTCTAGGAATGAGGTCTATCTAATGACTCACATCTGTCATGTGTTGTAGTGCACTTGGAAAACCGTTAGCCACTATATCATGCTATCTTTCCAACAATGGTTGTACCTCAGGTGGCATTTTTGCTTTCTCTTTGGTCTCCTCCTTTGGCTTCACTATCACTGCACAACAAACTCCTTTCTCCTTCTTCATAGCTTTTAGAAACTCCTTCCCACTCAAAAGCATCACATTTGTTCCCACATGCTTCTCCTCATTAGGTTCCTGCAATGGATCCATCTGAAACTTCTTTCCTAGCTTGGTGATTACATAGTTGTTCTTTTCTCCATCATGGATATCCTTCACATCATATTTCTGAGGACACCCTAAAAGAAGATGACATGCATCCATGGGCAATATGTCACATAGGACCTTGTCCTTATACTCACCTATTTAAAACTCCACCAAAGTTTGTTCATCTACAACTATTTTTTGACCCTTGTTTAACCATGAAACTTTATAGGGTGTGGTATGAGGTATCCTTCTAAGCTTTAGTTTGTCCACCATCTCTATTTATACCATATTCTTAGTGGATCCAGAGTCCACTATCACTTTGAAAATCTTTCCATGAGACCTACAAGTTGTCTTAAACAAATTCTTCCTTTTAGGTGGCTCTATAGTGTTAGGTACTTTCAAAAAAGTCCTTCTCAGCATTAGATTCTCTCCATCCATTACTGGCCCTTCCTTGGAAATGGGAGAAGTGACACTTTGTGTATCATCTTGTTCAACCAACTGATTCCTCCTATCTCCCATAGAAGATGAATAAGACTTTTTAGGACATCTACCAATTGTGTGACCCACTTGATTACATTTATAACATCTGCTTGTGAAGACTATTGCCCAAATATTCCATCCTATGTAATTTGGCCTGATCTGCCCTGTATGACCGTCTTTTCCCTTTTATCCCTCCTAAAAGTGCCTGTTTACCGATTTTCGGTACTTAGATTTGTTTCAATATCGGAGAATTGAATTCTATTTCTCCTTGGCGGAATTCTACCTGCAAAGGTAATTTTTTGCAAAGGCTGGCGGAATTTTACCTACGGAGGTAATTCTCCGAAAAGGCCAAAAAAGTGAAGGTTTTTTACGTATGGCAGAATTCTACCTTAGGAGGTGATTTTCCGCAAAAGCTTGCGGGTTTCGCACCTCTCAGGTCATTTTCCGCAAAGCTAAAAAGAAAAGAGGAATTTTGCCTTGTTGCAGAATTCTACCTTTGCTGGTGATTTTCCGCAAAGGCTTGCAGGTTTCACACCTCTCAGGCCATTTTCTGCAAAGCTAAAAAGGGAAAAGAAGAAATTTACACGTGGCAGAATTCTACCTTAGGAGGTGATTTTTCGCAAAGGCTTGCAGGTTTTGCACCTCTCAGGTCATTTTCTAAAAAGGCACTATGGTGGACCCCACAATAGGTTTTCGAAGCACTTTTCAAATTTTTCAAAAACAAAGGGACTCAAGGCGGAGAAGTGAATTTCTGATTCTCCGTGGCGGATTTCTACCTGCGGAGGTAATTCTCCGAAAAAGAGAAAGAGCTCGCGACTATGTGACGAGTTGAAGGAGGATGAGGTGGTCGCTTAGTCACCGGTTAGAAAAGGTAAAAGAGAAATAGCTCACGAGTGAGCGACTAAAGAAAGACATAAAGTCATCGCGCAGTCGCCAAGCAACTCAGATGAAAGAAAAGGAGCTCGCGGGTGTGCGATAAGCAGAAAACATGAGGTCGCTCAATCGCTGGTCAAAAAAAGGTGAAGGGAGATCAGCTCGCGAGTAAGTGACTGAGGAAAAAGTAGAGATGGTCGCGCACTCATGCATAGATTGAAAGCTGATGGAAAAGTTGAGCGAGTATGCGACCGAGACAGAAAATGCATTAAGAAAATAGATGTCGCTCAGAATCCAAAGGCCAAAGAAAAGAGCTTGCAACTATGTGATGAAGGGATAAATGGAAAGTAAGCTGCATAGGCACTTAGTCACTGAGACTCAGGTGAAATAAAGAATCATCTTGCGAGCTTGTGATTAAGGAAAAGAAAGGTAGCATCTCTCACTCGCGTAGAAGACAGGAGTAGAGCATAAAAGACTGCGAGTATGCGACTGACATAAAATAAATTTTAAAGAAGGATCGTCGCTCACTCATAGAAATAAAAAAGAAAGACAATCAAGGTGGAAGAACAATATCAAATAGTTCTAAGATGATCTAAATCAGATATTTTTACAGATTGAAAGATCAGATTTGAAAAAAAGATCAGAAGTTGCAGTTGTTAAAGTCTGCAGTAGAGTTATTGCATTTCAGAGACTTTTGTAACTCTTCTAGAGGGATAAGACTAATTCTGAGAAGGGGCATTTATGTTGATATTTCCAGGGCATGAATTTTGGGTCACCAAGTTGCATTTTTGCAGAATTTTGAATAGTTAGATGGTGGCTGGACAGGCTAGATCCGATCTAGAAGTTATTGTTGTCAGAATGCAGTTGGAAAAATTGTATAAATATGAGTTGAAGACTCATTGTTGCGAGTTCTTCTTCCCTTTGGCTTGCTTTTTTTTGTAACTTGTTCTAAGTTCCTAACAGAAGTAAAGAGAATTTGTAACTCATTTTAAGAAATAATATGCTGAGTTTTTGTAATTCTTGGAACCAGTTTATTGAATTATGTCAGCCTTGTCTCTTTTCTGCTTGTTTGTATGTGTTGTAGATGGTAGATGGGTTAAATGTGAAAGATTTTATTTCCTCTTAATTCTATCCCTTTGTAGCATCTACTTGTAGAAGAGTATGTCTGCTTGTAGGTTGTAACTTGTGTCTCATGTCTGAGCTGTTAACTGTGAAGTCTTTCCTCTTAACTAGTTTAATCATGACCTTGTTATGAAATATTTATGCATGCCTATACAAGAGATTTGTGTTTTACCTCCAATTCAGTTAATTGTCCCAGGGCTTAATCCTCTGTATGTTATGTTTTCATGTCAAATTTGGTGCATCACCTAGTAGGTAGTTTGCTTTCAGTTATTTCCCTTTCCATGCAATCCTTCTAACCCCTTTTCCCCTCAAGTTTAC
>MU216687.1:54762-98123 GCA_018584345.1 Thuja plicata | reverse complement strand
CTCTCCCATTCTTCTATAAATAGAAGCCTGTTTTGAGAGAAAATAAGCCTTCATTAGAGATCAAATTTGCATTGTTATGCTGCCATTTTCATGCTAGATTACATGCTATTTCATCACATACTAATTGCTAGTGCTATTTCATCTTTTATAGTTTAAATGCATGCTCATCTCATCATTTAGCTTGTTTTAATTTAAATCCTTCATACTAGGTTGTATTGGTCACTGATTCAACAACATATTCTGAGGGCTGATATGTTGTTGGTCACACTCCTCCTAAGTTAGAAGGAAATAGATCAATTTTAGCAGGTTTACTATGTTTTCCATGTTTTTCACTAACCCCATGTTGCTAATATAATGATCTATTGATTGTTTGTGTATGTTCCGACAGGTACCCATTTACACACGAACAACTGTCAGGAGCCATCATGCTAATTTCATCTTGTATCCCTTCTCTCAACCCATTGAGATACCTTGCCACCTTCTCCATTTCTTGCTCTTTTCTTCTAGCCCTTAGGCTAAATTTGTGAAACTCCTTAGTATAGGCACTCACTGTCATCTCCTTTTGTCTCAAGTTCTACAACTTTTGATACATCTGAATCTCATAGTCACTAGGCAAGAATTGTGCCCTCAATCTGATCTTCATCCTCTCCCAAGAAATTATCTTCTTTTTTCCACTAGTTACCCTATCATCCTATATCATGTTCAACCACACCAATGCATATCCTTTGAGTCTAGACTTGGCATAGCTGACCCCATTCTCCTCTGACACTTCTTTATAGTCAAACTGATTGTCTATGGCCTCTAGCCAATCCAGCAACTCTTCTCCATTTTGGCTGCCACAGTAATAGGGTCTGTGTTCCATACTATCCTTGTTAATGGAATTAAAGGCATCCAAGAATACCTTTTGATATTTATCCATCTCAGGTTCTTTACCTTTGTTAGATGACTCTCCTGTCTAACTTTCAACATCCTCATCACTCTCATCTCACCATTCAATGATGTTCTTTTTACTCTATCTCAGAAACACTAGCCTTCTGCAAGAGGCCCTAAACCAAATCCCCAATGGCATCCCTACTCATTTCCTTAGGAATCATTTTTTCAACCTCTTAACTCTCCTCCCCTTCAGACATACACAAACTTCAAGAAATTTTCGCTCTGATACCACTCTTATTCAGAGGGTTTGGTACTCTAGTGATTTCTTTCCTTTAAAACACTACTAATCTCTCCTAACCATCCAATGGTTAGATCTTCTTTTTTTTTAATCCAAGATGGACCTCCATGATCCTCACTATCAACTTCTCCTCACAAGTATAGTTGATTGGTTGAAGTTTCTAACACTTCTAGGTTCAACTAGCTCTTCAATTACCTAGGCTTCTTCACTAGATTTCCTTCTAGAATCCAAAACCCCTACTTAGGATCTCCCCATACATTCACTTAGACTCTTTTATATGTTCTTGGCCCATTCATAGGTCTTTAGAACCCTTTTCAACACTTCTGGACAATTTACCAATTCATTTGGCATCAAATTCACTAGGAGGCCTAATTGGCTTGTTTCCTAGTAGGTCTAATTTCATAGTTTATGGGCTAATGCTCCAAAATCCTCCAAAAAACCACATAGAAGACCTTAAAAATATTTAAGGTGTCTATCAACTCTATCAGATTCTAAAATCTTGGCTCCCGGATGCAACCACAACCCTAGTTTCTATATGGCCCTAGTTTTCAGCCTTTTACTTAGGACTCTGGACCAGTCTTGATCAATTGTCACCAAATTGACCTCCAAACTTCACTACAGCTCCTCCCACATTTTTATCCCTTAAGGAGACTCCTTAGGGATTCTAAAAATGTCACTAAGTCTTTCCTCCAAGATCATCAGGGCTCGAACCAAATCCTTCTTCACCATGTCTAGGCTCACCTGTATTCAACAGTCATCCATAGGGCTTCTCATTTGGTCTAGGAAATACATTGAAATAATGAAAATGAAAAAAAAAACCACATTTATAGACTCTAAAACTACTTACCCCATAGTTTCAGTCAATTCCACTTGTGGGTTCTTAGGTTATAGCCATTTCTAACTCTACAACACTGGAAAGGTCACTTACAGACCAGTGACTTACAAAACTCTATAACTTTACTCTAAATGAAATTTAAATCAAAATAACTATTTCATAAGAAAGCTAATAAAAAACACTACACCCCATGGGGTCCGATCTCCTCTCCCAATCCGTAAACAGCCATACAGGAGTAAGAAGACAATGCAGATGATAGAAATAGAGTCACAGGCATCTGTACACAAGTACCAAAAAAAAATTCTTCTACAATTCAAAACTTCATTAACCTTCCAAAAACATAAAATCCAAGCTCATATACTGATCATGATTAGTTACAACTTCTCCAACATGATTTTGCAACTTCTTGTCAAGAAGTTGCAAAAGTTGCTGAAGCAACTTTTCCATTTTGTGCATTTTGACTTATTTTGTCAACTCGATGGTCATGATTGACTTATTTAACCATAATTAATAAATTTAGGGTCATAAGACACATTCTAACCCCAAGGTACACAAAAATAACACATTTTGACTTTCTAGGTCAAAATGACCATAATATCCCTTATGAGCTCATTTGGTTGTTACAAATATGGAAATGACCCCAAATTGGATCCACCCTAGTGGACCTTATTTTCACTCATCCTAAGAACCTAACCTAAACCTAAATCAAATCAAACACAACAAAAAGGGAGGTTCCCTACACCATATATCCTCCTTACACTGACATCGCATGGTTCTTTTTCCATTAAGAATTGGATAACCAGTTACTCGGTTGATGATTTCCTTTGTCATCTTAACTGGTCCATTATCCAGCCAAATATTCATATCATGTGCATGGATAAGAACAATATTAATCCATTCTATTATGAAATATCTTGGAAAATTTAGGGCACAAGTTAACCCTTTCTCGGCTAGATGTTTATGCTCAACTTTTAGGGCTCCATCTACACACAATTTGTGATAGGATTCTCTTAGCTCAGAATCACACATTTTACTCACTTTGCACATATAACATGATCTAATATCATGAATCATAAGAACCATTGGTGGAATCGATGATAGGGCTCCGGTCAGATCACCTTGAATAGTGCTTTTAGGAACTGCCCAAAAATTAGGAGGCAAATTAGGAGGCGCACAGGTGTCGTTCCTAACCAATTAAACTTTTAGCAAATCCTTCTCCATTTTCTTATCTGTTGTGGAAGAATTTGAGGCTATTATCTCTGAAAATAGGGTTCCAAAGATTATGAACAGAATACCTTGGTAGATATCAAAACTTGCACTTTCCACTAAAGATTTTGTCGATGGCACGATGTAGAAATCTTCAAAAAACTTTGCTGTTATCAAGTTCGCAAATGCTCAATCACTCTGTGATACTCTTAATCACATGGTGAGAATTAAAATGAATGGTTTTTTCCTTTATGTAGATTCCAATGGTCAAAAATTAGGTTAGCATTAAATTTTCTTTCTATTGAGTGAGTGCCAAACAGCTATCCTCGGTCGACTCACATAACTCGCCTACCTCTCGGTCACAACCCATACTCGGTCATCAAAAAAAAATTACACGGTCAATCATATCAACTTGAAATACACTACTAAACTTAGTCTTAGTGCACAATAATACTGTTGCTTGACACCTATAGTACATATTGACTTTTCTCAGTACATGTATGAAAATATGTCCTAATGCATCTTAACATATGCAAATATGGCCTTTTGCATTTTTATATGTTTGGAATTGGTGAAAGATATGAAATATAATTATAGTTCCTCACATACCCCTTTTTCTTAGTTGGTGATGGTGTGATCGCCAGATCCATTGGATTTGGTGACCTCGGCTTTAGTAGCTTCACTACTGCATAGTTCTAATTTTTGTGTCCATTTCTAGTTAATTTGTGCTCTAATCTACTCAACAGTAGGTGCAGGTACCCTTGTCTTGCATTCTCTCCTAGTATAACCAATTTTTAGACAATTATAACAAACTAGGCTTCCATTCATCCAACTCTTAGATTTTCCTCTAAAATGTGTCTTTATGAAGTTTTCTAGAACATGCCCATACTCACCATAGTAATGACATCTATGCCATGTGTTTTAATCCCAATTATAAGTGTTACCTTTCCTTGGTGATTTTTCTTGTGTCTTTGATTTCCATTGTTGTTTAGCATTAGATCTGCAATCTTGTGCTCTATGTCCAAATTTTTGACAGTTGTAACAATACCCTTTGAATCTAGGTGTGGGAGGTGCATTGTTTTCCTTTGCCCAACATTCATGTGCCTGATGTCCAAACTTCTTACAATTAAAGTAGTAACCATTAAACTTAGGTTTAGGATTGGACTTACCATTCATGCTTCAGCATATGTTTTCTATGTGTCATGGTTTTCCATAGTGGTAGAATATAGGCTTGTTGTTCTTTGTCTTTGCATTCCTCTGTTCACCAGTCTTAGATGATTCTCCTTTCTCAGTAGATGTCTGTTGTTCGGTATGACCTAATCAGGAAGAATCCTTAGATCTTCTTGATGCTTCCATCAGACTTTCAAAATGATTCAAATCTTCATTTGTTTTATTCAATCTTTCATTAAGTTCTTTCTCAGATCTCAATTCATTTTTCAATTGACTGTTCTCAGATCTCAGATTCCCAATTTCAATGTTTTTCTTGATGATCTCCTGATTCACAAGTAGCAGTTGATTCACCATGTCATCTTGATTGTTTTTCATAATTTTTACATCATATGTTATTTCATCAAGTCCGATAGTCATCAATATTTTGTCTTCTTTAGCCCTAGCCTTGTCATCTTCAACTTTCTTCTTTTGTTCCACTACATCACATAGTCTTACTGTTTCAATTTCTTGTTCTCTTTTCAGGTTTCTGACTTCTTCATACGATGTATTGTTCCTTTCCAATATATCTACAATTTCTTCATCGCTCTTAGTAGAGATTCAATTTTGAAATAGATTTGCAGTGTCTTCTTCCTGATAATAAGTGTCAAAATTCATTTGTTTGGCCAAATGTTTCCTTGCTTGTAAGGACTTCATCAATTTCTATCTTGTTATCTCAAGATTATGTAATGCTAGCTGAATATAAATCTTTTGATTCTTAATGACTTTACCCAATTTGTAAACCTCCATCTCAAGATCTATAAGCTCAAGCTGATTAAAACCTTTTTATAGGAGAACTGAGGTCTGAAACCAATTGCTGGAAATACAAGATGGGAAAGAAAGATATTGAGGGGGGGTAATCAGATCTTATAACTTTTACCACTTAAAATAAACTGATCCACAACCATGCATAAATATAATTGATCTATCAACTAGTAGAATTCATAATAGAAAATAAATAACTCAAGACACATAATTTTGGTAACCCAGAAATCTAAGAAGGTGAAATTGGGGTGGGGATGACACCCACAAAATCTTCACTATTGCAGCAATAAAGTGTGCATGTTAAGGCTACAAAATTTGATCCCTTTTGATGATCTACCTGGCTAAAGGTGTGCCTGATTAAGAGCTACAAATCATCATAATCTACCTTGTGAAAGGATTTAAACTTAAAACAAAGTAAGAACTCAGTTAAGGGATTTAGAAAGGTCTGTTAAAACCACTTTGTTAAGAAATTTTACCTAATACACCTATTAGAATGTCTTAAGATCTGATCCTTCGATATGCACTCAAATGCTGATGATGGATCTCCTCTTTCCAATTCCTTCTTTGATCTATAATCTAATATAACTTTTCTCTTCTTCTCACTACTCTTTTACTATGCTAGAGATATGCTTCTTCACTCAAAATATCCCTTCGTACATCTCTCATGTACGCATACACAACTTACAAAATTAGGGTAAGAAGCAATCTTATATACCTTACAGATTTGGCTTCTAGATCTAGATCCACAATCAAGATCAAATACTTATGCCGCTTGGGCATTCCAATTTTTTGATTGGTTCCATGCCACACATTGGGATCAATGATTTAATGTGTAATTAACTCTGTTGAAAAAATTAAATACTCAAACATGTCGGCCCAAAATAGTTTACCATCAAGTTTGTGCCATCCTTGACATGTATGACAAAACTGTCTTACTTGGCATATGAAGACTCTCATGCTCGGCATGAACTGATCAACCTCACTTGGCTTCTGTGTAACGTGACAACTACTATCTACTTGACAATGAATACTGCTCGGCCTATACTAGATAGCTCAGTCGCAGTGATGACCGACTAACCTGCCTTGATTAATGACTAAGAGTGGGACACTAATGATAAAAAAAACTTAGAGATCAACAATCTCCCCTTTTATATTAGTGGCAAAAACACTTATCATTTCTTTATGTCCGCAAAATTTTCCTATGTACACAACGTACTCCCCCTAAGATTATACTTTAGTCTTCATACAATATTTACATAGTATACATGCCTTCAAAAAATATTTATACCTATTTTTGCACATCTTTTTCTATTTCCTTTTCTATTTCCCCCTTATTTTTGTCACTGATAGTTTTAGGGGTTAAGTTATACTTATCCAACAATTTCTTATGAAGCTATAATGTCAATGCAAGCAATGTATCCCAACTTTCCTTAGTAGACTTCATAACCTGTAACTTAATTTCTAGCTCAGCAACTAGACTTACCAAACTATCTGTAGTAGAGAGATGAGAATCTCTCTTGACTAATTCTCGTATAGCTATAAGTTCCTTCTGAATAACCTCCAAATGAGGTATCAAGGCAACCTGAAGAAATATTAATTTTTCCCTGATTCTGCCATCTTCAGCCATAAGCTCGCTTAATCTCCTCTTAGCATGAGTCAACCTATCAAAATGTATGGAGGTGGAACTAGCATCCATGCTCAATGAACTACCTGTTGACTTCAAATCTAATTGTAACTTATCCATAAGATGTTGATTATCCTTTGCAAAGAATTTTACATCACATAAATTTTTGTACAAAGAATAAACATTATTTGCAACTTCCTGAAGAATATCAATAATAGAAGAAAGTTCAACCTATTTTATAGCAATCTCTTCTGATATCTTCTCCAAAACTTTTTTCTGAAATTTTCTTTCGGACCCTTGTAACAACTTTTTATTTGCCTCAATATTTTCATTATTAAATTTCTGTACAATGTGAGCTAACTGCTCCAAAATTGGTGTTTTCTCATTTATATCTTCCATATCAAAAGCATTAACAAAAATATCCTTTATTTCATGTAGAAATTTATTTTGCTGATGCTCCCTCTTCATTTCCTCTTGTTTCTTCTTCCTCTTCAATAGGTCTTGTATATTCTGAATCTACTCATATATCAAGCTCTCTAGATCCCGTTTAGGAATCACAATAACTTCATCCAATGTGATATTTAGGGTCAGTGATGTTTTCTTATTTAACTTCTTTTTCTTGAGCTCTGGTGAGCTGATAATCGGCTTAGGTTCTACGTTATCTTTTTCCTTGTCAGTGCTAATTTCAACTATTGACTTCAATTGAGTAATGATCACCTGCTAATCAGGTATACTAACAAGTTTGGGTCCAATTGGAGTAGATTGTATAGAGTGTGGAAGCTCCACCAACACTTGTATAGCCTTTTGTTCTATAGGCTTATTTTTCATTTCTTCACTCTTACTTTCACTACCATCTAAAAATGTTTTCACTACCTCTAAAATAGGTGGATTATCATTTATTACCACATTTTATTTTTCTTTGTCTATCTCGGACTCTATTGCTTGAATAGGAGATTGCATACTTGTGTCTTCCTTCTCATTCTGATCCTCAACATCTAAATTACTATTATCTTCAACTGCAATGAAAATGAGACTGTCTAGTGTCAGATCTACAGTTGGCACTTTGTCTATTTTCTCTGTCTCTACCTATCTGGTAGCATTCTGTGCTTCCATTTCCATCTACTTTTAGGTACCTTCAGTTGTCTTATTTTCCTTCTCAATTAATAACCCAAAAGTCTTCTTCTAGATTTGAGTGCTCTTTTGGACTACTCCTTCAACATCATTTCTTAGAATTGAATGGGCACAAAGTTTGGGAGTAAACTTCCTTTTATATTGCTCAATATATTTTCCAATCTATTTCTTTTTTAATCCAGGAATGACCATAGCTAATGTCCCTTCCCTTATTTTTCTTTCAATCATCAATGTATATTGCCATTTTTTTGATAAGATATTATATAGTTCTATAGGGACAAGATCTTCTATCTCTACAGGTGTCATCTTAAATGTTCCCATCATGTCTATTAATGCCTCCTAAATATTATTCTTTTCTTCTATACTTTTCTTCTCAAACTTAACAAATTTGAATCAAGATAATCCAGCTATACTTCTAATGTTCTTACATAGCTCATCAATATTGATCAGTGGTCTATGTGGTTCTTTAGGTATGTTCTTGGCTTCATCTATATCTATCTTCTCCTCATCATATTAATGTTGCAAGATCAACTTCCTCCTCGGTCCTTTCTCATGTTGGATCGACATAGCCTTTGTTTCAACTTGTTTTCATTTACCTGAGCTCCTCTCTCCAGCATTCTTCCTTGTATATATACAATTGTTTTCTTGGAAAGAGATGAAACAGTTGATGCCCTAGTCCTAGGCCAGTTTGCAACAGGAAGGGTAGCCTTAGGTTTGGATTTTCTTGATTTAGTTGCCTTGGCAACCACTGTCTACTTTCCTTTCACTTTCTCAGTGATATCTTCTTTTGATTCACTCTCCTCATCTCCACTAGTCATATCCTCTCCTTGACCTGTTTACAAACCTAAAGGCACATCCTCTATTTCTTCATCACCCTCAATTCCAATCATCTTCTTCAAACCTTTGATAATATTTTTCATTTTTCTCTCCATAGTTCTGGCCTTCAAATCCATAGAGATTTTGGACTTAGCTTCCTCATAATTTCCAAAACGTCTGGGTGATCTATCAATCTCCTCTACTAGTACAGTTGCCACTAGGAAATAAATGTCCTCATAGTGTTTCTCAACTAGTGACATGGGAATTCTGCTTTTCAATCTCATCTTTTTCTTAAATTAAACAAAATATGTTCCCATTACATTGTTAAAATTACTACCCAACTACTAAATAAGTACATTGATTTGTTGTGTAATTGGTTGGTCTGACTTCCACACAATATCTCCAAAAGGAGGAAAAGTATTATGTATATAGAAAAATAGGCAAACTAGCAGAGAATCGAACTTACACATTGAGTTCTTTGTCTTTCTGATTGAAGAAAGGTTCTCGGCCAGACACATCATGTGAAGCATGGAAAGGTCATAAGTATGGTCCTTCTTCACAATCTTCCATGCCTTGTTGACTGTAATACATGGGACACTATCCATTCGACTCAACTGATAAAATTTATGAGCTATGACCCTTACTGCAAAATTGATCTCCAAATCCATGATTGTAGAGATTTTCATCCCTCTTTTGTTCCAAAGAGACGTAGTGTTTTCTTCTATATCCTCCTTACTCTGACATCTTATGGTTCTTTTTTCGTTAACAATTGGATAACCAGTTAGTCGATTGATGATTTCCTTTGTGATCTTAACCGGTCCATTATCCAGCCAAATATTCATATCCTATACATGAATAAGAACAATCTTAATCCATTCTATTCTGAAATCTCTCAAAAAATCTAGGGCATGAGTTAACCCTTTCTCGGCTAGATGTTTATGCTCAACTTTTAGGGCTCTGTCTACACACAATTTGCCATAGGATTATCTTAGCTCATAATCCCCAATATTGCTCACTTTGCACATATAACATGATCTAATATTATGAATCATAAGAACCTTTGGTGGAATCAATGATTGGGCTCCGGTTACATCACCTTGGATAGCTCTTTTAAGAACTTCCCAGAAATTAGGAGGTGCACAGGTGTCGCTCCTAACCAACTAAACTTTTAACAACTCCTCCATTTTCTTAGCTGCTGTGGAAGAAATTGTGGCCATTATCTCTGAAAATAGGGTTCCAAAGATTATGAACAGAATACCTTGATAGATATCAAAACTCACACTTTCCACTAAAGAGATTATCGAAGGCACACTATAGAAATCTTTGAAAAACTTTGTTGTTATCAAGTTTGCAAATGCTCAATTTCTCTGTAAAATTATTAATCGCATGGTGAGAATGAAAATGAATGGCTCCATCCTTTATATAGGTTCTAGTGGTCAGAAATTAGGTTAGCATTAAATGTTATTTCCATTGAGTGAGTTCCAAACAATTGTCCTTGGTCGACTCACAAAACTCACCTACCTCTTGCTCATAAAAAAAACTTACACGGTCAATCATATCAACTCAGCATACACTAGGGAACTCGGTCTTAGTGCATAATAATACTGTTGCTCGACACCTATAGTGCATATTGACTTTGCTCGGTACATGTCTCAAAATATGTCCTCATGCATCTTAACATATGTAGATATGGACTTTTGTATTTTTATATGTTAGGAACTGATGAAAGATATGAAATATAAATTCAGTTCCTCACATACCTCTTTTTCTTAGTTGGTGATGGTGGGATCACCTGATCCATTGGATTTGGTGACCTCAGCTGTAGTAGCTTCACTGCTGCATAGTTCTACTTTCCTTGTCCATGTCTGGTTGATATGTGTTGTAATCTGCTCAAAAGTAGGAGCAGGTACCCTTGTCTTGCATTCTCTCCTAGTATGACCAATTTTTAGACAATTATAACAAACTAGGCTTCGATTCATCCAACTCTTAGATTTTCCTCTGAAATGTGTCTTTATGCAGTTTTCTGGAATATTCCTGATGCGGGAGCATCTTGAACCTTCAACATTATGAGGAGTTTCATAATATCATGATATTTAAGTCCTTTTAATTTTCATGGGGACATGTTACGAAAGGGTTAAAATCCCTAAAATTGCATTGTAATAGGTCATTTTAATAACTACCTAAGAATCTTGATGAAGAGATTCATCTCTATAAAGAGAGAATGTAACCAAAAAAGAAGGAAGGGTCGATAGAAAGGAGGCCGATAGAGAGAAAAGAAGAGTAAGAATAGAGTGAAAAAAAAAATATTTGGGCTCTCTGGCGGCAGCCAGAGAGCCATGCATTGTAATTGCAGTCTTTAAGTTTAATAGAGTTTGTTGTTAATGCAGTGGTTTTAAATCATGTTCTCTATTGTTACTGTTCGTTCTTGTTCAAGATAAATCAGTATAAGTCCCCTCTTTATTTTGTATCCTTTCGATTAATGTTTGTAATGAGTTTTGAGTTTAATGTATTGAGAAGATTTGACAATATGATGTCTCCAAATATCTCTCTATCATTTTAAAATGTCAACGTTTATGCAAATCGGGTCTGTAGATTTTTGTTTCATTCTGGTTACGATATGCTTCTTGGTATCGGGTTGTGGAGTCACCAACGAACATTATCAAATAGTATATTTGTTAGGGTTCAGTTTTCTTTTATGACAGTCCTGCATTAGATGGTGGAAACGGTTCCATTACATAGAAAAATGATTCAAACCACCTGATGATTCATTATTGACTGAAGTTAAATGCCAAAATGGTTACCAAGAAACCATTATTTAATCCATGCAAGGATATCAGAAAATGGTGGAGTTGATTACCTACAACGTGGATACCATGCATCGGCCATCATGGTAGAAGAAACCGCAAGCGACTGGTTTTGCAAAGTGATGTGCTCAAGTGGGAACCGCAGCTGGAGTAGCTCGATGGTTATCATCCTTTGTTCATAGAGGAAGGTGGCAATAAACATTTTGGAAATGAAGGAAAGGTGGTGGGTATCTTTTTGAAGAGGTGGCCAAGATATTATGATGCTCAAAACTGGGACCTGCATGATGGTGAAGTGCTCGCATTGAAAGTGTTGAAGATTGTCCCAACAACAGTTGAGAGGGCACTATCGGTTGGGTTTGGTGACCACGAGTTGGTAGAACTGTCATGGAAGACCTGTGAGATGTAAAGTGACCATAAATCGACCAGTGGAGGAATTGATTCAATGAAGAATCACAGTGTGTTTTACAAAGTTGATGTTTATGTAATACATCTTTTAGTTGGTTGTTGTCATTATTAGAATGGTGGAAAAGGGAGTACTCAGCCTTGAAGGAGCCGTAGACATGCATGAAATGTATCAAAGGAACTAGTGTTCAGATATTGATGAGTTCTAGATGAGAGCTCGTTTGTGGAGCATAATGTCGAATTTTGAAGGTTTTTTAAGCCTCTAATCGGTATGTCAATGGAGACAAATAACCCAATATGTAGTTTTAAGAGTTATTATAGAGAGTTTTGGAGAATGGAGCACTGGGTAAATTTTTCTCTGCATCAGATTGGTATCAGAGCAAGTGAAAGGTCTGGGCAGGATAAAGATTTGAGTTTTAAGTTTGCTAATGAGTTTTGGTTGCAGGTGTATGTCCACTAGCTGCAAGTAGGCAGATATGGAGATCTGTCATGGGGGGGCATAGAGATGGTCCAAGGGCCTGCGCGAGAGGTCCAGTTGCATGCCAAAAGACTTAGGGTGAGGAGGCAAGAAGGACTCCTAAGTGAGGCATATTGGTGGTTGGAGCAGCAACATTCGAGAGTGGATTGAAGCAACACCTTGAGTAGCAACCAGCAAGTACTCCATTAATGGGAGGCACTTTCAACATCAGAGTGTGCAGAAGAAGCATGAGCACACATTGTCCAGCGTATTTCCATAGGGACATGGAAATCTTTCCAGTCTGGGAGTATGATGCGGGAGCATCTTGAACCTTCAACATTATGAGGAGTTTCATAATATCATGATATTTAATTCCTTTTAATTTTCATGGGGACATGTTACGAAAGGGTTAAAATCCCTAAAATTGCATTGTAATAGGTCGTTTTAATAACTACCTAAGAATCTTGATGAAGAGATTCATCTCTATAAAGAGAGAATGTAACCAAAAAAGAAGGAAGGGCCGATAGAAAGGAGGCCGATAGAGAGAAAAGAAGAGTAAGAATAGAGTGAAAAAAAAATATTTGGGCTCTCTGGCGGCAGCCAGAGAGCCATGCATTGTAATTGCAGTCTTTAAGTTTAATAGAGTTTGTTGTTAATGCAGTGGTTTTAAATAATGTTCTCTATTGTTACTGTTCATTCTTGTTCAAGATAAATCAGTATAAGTCCCCTCTTTATTTTGTATCCTTTCAATTCATGTTTGTAATGAGTTTTGAGTTTAATGTATTGAGAAGATTTGACAATACGATGTCTCCAAATATCTCTCTGTCATTTTAAAATGTCAACGTTTATGCAAATTGGGTCTGTAGATTTCTGTTTAGTTCTGGTTATGATATGCTTCTTGGTATCGGGTTGTGGAGTCACCAACGAACATTATCAAATAGTATATTTGTTAGGGTTCAGTTTTCTTTTATGACATTCCTGCATTAGATGGTGGAAATAGTTCCATTACATATAGAAATGATTCAAGCCACCTGATGATTCATTATTGACTGAAGTTAAATGCCAAAATGGTTACCAAGAAATTGTTATTTAACCCATGCAAGGATATTGGCAAATGGTGGAGTTGATTACCTACAATGTGGATACCATGCATCGGCCATCACGGTAGAAGAAACCGCAAGCGACTGGTTTTGCAAAGTGATGTGCTCAAGTGGGAACCGCAGCTGGAGTAGCTCGATGGTTATCATCCTTTGTTCATAGAGGAAGGTGGCGATAAACATTTTGGCAATGAAGGAAAGGTGGTGGGTATCTTTCTGAAGAGGTGGCCAAGATATTATGATGCTCAAAACTGGGACCCACATGATGGTGAAGTGCTCGCATTGAAAGTGTTGAAGACTGTCCCAACAATAGTTGAGAGGGCACTATCAGTTGGGTTTGGTGACCACAAGTTGGTGGAACTGTCATGGAAGACCAATGAGATGTAAAGTGACCATAAATTGACCAGTGGAGGAATTGATTCAATGAAGAATCACAGTGTGTTTTACAAAGTTGATGTTTATGTAATACATCTTTTAGTTGGTTGTTGTCATTATTAGAATGGTGGAAAAGGGAGTACTCACCCTTGAAGGAGCCGTAGACATGCATGAAATGTATCGAAGGAACTAGTGTTCAGATATTGATGAGTTCTAGATGACAGCTCGTCTGTGGAGCATAATGTGGAATTTTGAAGGTTTTTTAAGCCTCTAATCGGCATGTCAATGGAGACAAATAACCCAATATGTAGTTTTAAGAGTGATTATAGAGAGTTTTGGAGAATGGAGCACTGGGTAAATTTTGCTCCGCATTAATTCCCATACTCACCATAGTAATGACAGTTATGTCATGTGTTGTAATCCCAATTAGATGTGTTACTATTCCTTGGTGCTTTTTCTTGTGTCATTGATGTCCATCATTGTTTAGAATTAGATCTGCAATCTTGTGCTCTATATTCAAATTTTTGACAGTTGTAACAATACCCATTGAATCTAGGTGTGGGAGGTGCATTATTTTCCTTTGCCCAATATTCATGTGCCTGATGTCCAAACTTCTTACATCTAAAGCAGTAACTATTAAACTTAGGTTTAGGATTCGACTTACCATTCATATTTTGGTAGATGTTTGATGTGTGTCCTAGTTTTCCACAGTGGTAGCATACAGGCTTGTTGTTCTTTGTCTTTGCATTCCTCTGTTCACTAGTTTTAGATGATTCTCCTTTCTCAATAGATGTTTGTTGTTCAGTGTGACCTAATCCAGCAGAATCCCTAGATATTCTTGATGCTTCCATCATATTTTCAAAATGATTCAAAGCTTCATTTGGTCTGTTCAATATTTCATTAATTTCTTTCTTAGATCTCAATTCATATTTCAATTGACTGTTTTCAGATCTCAGATTCACAATTTCCATGTCTTTCCTACTGATCTCCAAATTCATAAGTAGCAGTTGATTCACCATGTCAACTTGATTGTTTTTCATCATTTTTATATCCATGTTTTCTTTCATAAAGTCTGATAGTCATCACTCTTTTGTCTTCTTCAGTCCTAGCCTTGTCATCTTTAGATTTCTTCTTTTGTTCGACTACTTCACATAGTCTTACTATTTGAATTTCTTGTTCTCTCTTCAGGTTTTTGACATCTTCACACAATTTATTGTTCCTTTCCAGTAGATCTGCAATTTCTGCATCGCTCTTAGTAGAGCTTCCATTGTGAAATATATTTGCAGTGTCTTCTTCCTATCTTGTTGTCTCAAGATGTTGTAATGCTAGCTGAATATCAATCTTTTGATTCTCAATGACTTTACCCAATTTGTAAACCTCCATCTCAAGATCTGTACTCTCAAGCTAATTAAAACCTTTTTATAGGAGAACTGATCTCTGATACCAATTATTGGAAATACAAGATGGGAAAGCAAGATAGTGAGAGGGGGTGAATCAGATCTTATAACTTTTACCACTTAAAAAAAATTGATCCACAACCATGCATAAATATAATTGATCTATCAACTAGTAGCATCCATAAAAAAAAAAAAAAAAAAACTCAAGACAGAGAATTTTGGTAACCCAGAAACCCAAGAAGGTAAAACTGGGGTGGGGATGACACCCACAAAATCTTCACTACTGCAGCAATAAAGTGTGCATGTTAAGGCTATGAAATTTGATCACTTCTGGTGATCTAACTGGTTAAAGGTCTTCCCAGTTAAGAGCTATAGATCATTACAATCTACCTTGTGAAATTATTTAAACTTACAATAAAGTAGGGTATGTGCACGATCATGGTATGCCAAATTCAGAAAATCGGGGTTAGGTAAGTTGACGTAGCAATTTGGAAAAGTTATGAATCTTATATAAAAAATGTGTAGGAAGAGAATCTATATAAAATTGAATCTAGTTTCTAATCTAATATCCCTTCTTTAAAAAAAATATTCTATACATGGTGAAATTTTGAATTTCAATGCAGTAGTATGAAAATTTTAGGAAAAAGATAAGAAGAAGGTGTATGTCTGACCACCTTAAACACAAACAAATGATAATATTTTTTTACAAGATTCTAGATATAAGTAGTAGACTCATGTTCGGATGTGATGCATATTTTTTTGTAATTTTTTTCCAAGTAAATAATTAATTATGATTTTTCTACTACAACTCTTCTAGAATATAAAAAATCTCGTGTCTGACCACCTTAACTTAGTCTAAAATTCATCAAATTGAATTTTTTTAATATTTTAATTGTAGTAGGAAAAGCATAAAATGTGACTCATGTTTTGGATTTCAAAAATTTTATACCATTTGAAAGTTATAGCTATTTTTCAATCAGTATATCAATCAGGACTAAAAAGATAAAAAGTAGGTGTATGTCTAACCACCTTAAACACAATCAAATGATAATATTTTTTAAATAGATTCTAGATATAAGTAGTAGATTAATGTCCAGATGTGACGCATATTTGTTTCTAATTTTTTTCCAAGTAAATAATTAATTATGAATTTTCTTCTACAACTTTTTTGGAATATAAAAACTCTCGTGTCTGACCACCTTAAATTATTCTAAACTTCATCAAATTGATTTTTTTTTGTTTTTTACTTGTAGTAGGTGAAGCATGGAATGTGACACATGTTTCTGATTTAAAAAATTATATAACTTTTAAAAGTTATAGCTATTTTTCAATTAGTCTACCAATCAAGACTTCTTTTTCACATCGCCACTTTTTGGCATACCATGATCCTGCACATACCCAGTAAGCACTCAGTTAAGAGATATAGAAAGGTCTGTTAGAACAACTATGTTAAGCGATTTCACATGATACACTTGTTAGAATGTCTCAAGATCTGATCCTTCAATATGCACTTAGATGTTGATGACAGATCTCCTCTTTCCAATACCTTCTCTTATCTAATAATCTGATATAAATTTTCTCTGCTGCTCACTACTCTTTTGCTATGCTAGATCTATGCTTCTTCACTCAAAATAACCCTTCACACATCTCTCATGTACGCACACACAACTTAAAAAATTAGGGTAAGAATCAATCTTATAAACCTTATAGATCTGGCATCTAGATCTAGATCAACATTTAAGATCAAATACTTAAGCCACCTGGGTATTCTAATTTTCTAATTGGTTCCATGCCACACATTAAGATCAATTATTTAATGCATAATTAACTCCGTTGAAAACATTAAATACTCAAACAAGTCGGCCCAAAATAGTTTACCTTCAATTTTGTGTCATCCCTGACATGTATGACAAAACTATCTTACTCGGCATATGAAGACTCTGGCACTCGGCATGAACTGATAAACTTCACTCAGCTTCTATGTAACTTGGAAACTACTATCTGCTCAGAAAAGACTACTACTCAGCCTATACTAGATAGCTCGGTCGCAGTGATGACCGAGTAACCTTCCTAGATAAATGACTAAGTGTGGGACACTAATGATCAACAAAACTTAAAGATAAACATTTGAAGTCTTAAAATATCACCTTGCAAGGAGGATAAAGAATTTTTAGGTAAGTACAAAGGTAAACTTCCTTTCAAAAGCTTTAAATAATGGAAACTTGGGCATTTTGCAAACAAATTTTCTCATGGTGGTTATCATGATGACTGAGACGATAATGAAAAACAAGGTAAAAAGAAGTTCTTAAATAATAGAAGAAATTTCTCTTTCGATAAGAAAAAATTCTGTTTGTACATGTTCTCGATAGTGACTCTAAAAGATATAATTGTGAAGATGGTTAAGTTTCATTTATGGAAATTGAAACTACTAATGTGAATCAAGATTCTCTTAGGGAAATGAATAGTGAAATAGAGATGGTGGAGGTTGATTTTGAGTGTGAACTATTGGGTGCAATCAAGAAGATTAAAAAATAAAAGGGGGAGATGTGTATTCGAGAAGACAAATCCTTGAAAGAGAATGAGGATTTTACTAAAAAAAATCATAGCTTTGGAACAATTGGTTGTTGATTGGAAAGTACAACTTGAAGAACAAAAAATTGTTTTAACAAAGTTTGATTTGATCTCCAAGGATGCAGAGTGAAAAATTTTGGAAGTTGAGATTAAGAACCATAGAAAGAAGCTAAAAAGATATCAGAGAACCACATTAGAAGACATCCTAAGAAAAAAAACAAGATCTAATAATGTGATTGGTCTGGGCTTTGAAATTTGAAAAATTTCAAGTATTTATGACAATAAATCTTTGTGTGATATTTTCATATATGAAAATATGAGTGCAGCCTTAGATGACCAGGTTAACGACAAAAAAGTGTCTCATAATGCTTCAGATTCTGATCACAAACTCACACTCAATAAGGGGGTATGTGCAGGATCATGGTATGCCAAAAAGTGGTGATGTGAAAAACAAGTCCTAATTGGTAGACTGATTGAAAAATAGCTATAACTTTCGAATGGTAAATCATTTTTTAAATCTGAAACATGTGTCACATTCTATTCTTTTCCTACTACAAGAAAAAAAAAAAAAAAAAATTCAATTTGATGAAGTTTAGACTAAGTTAAGGTGGTCAAACATGAGAGTTTTTATATTTTGGAAAAGTTGTAGAAGAAAAATCATAATTAATTATTTACTTGGAAATAAATTACAAAAAAATATGCGTCACATCTAGACATTAATTTACTACTTATATCTAGAGTCTAGTAAAAAAGTATTATCATTTGATTGTGTTTAAGGTGGTCAGACATACTCCTACTTCTTATCTTTTTAGTCCTGATTGATACACGGGTTGAAAAAAACTATAACTTTCAAATGGTATAACATTTTTGAAATCCAAAACATGAGTCACATTCTATGTTTTTCCTACTACAATTAAAAACTAAAAAAAAATCAATTTGATGAATTTTAGACTAAGTTAAGGTGGTCAGACATGAGAGTTTTTATATTCAGGAAAAGTTGTAGTAGAAAAAATATAATTAATTATTTACTTGGAAAAAAAATATGCCTCACATCCAAACATAAGTGTACAACTTATATCTAGAATCTCGTTAAAAAATATTATCATTTGATTATGTTTAAGGTGGTTAGACATACACCTTCTTCTTATCTTTTTCCTATAATTTTCATACTACTGCATTGAAATTTGAAATTTCACCATATAGAATTTTTTTTTTTAAAGAAGGGATAGTATCTTAGAAACTAGATTCAATTTTCTACATATTCTCTTCTTACACATTTTTGATATAAGATTGATAACTTGTCCAAATTTTTACATCAACTTTCTTAACCCTGATTTTCTTAATTTCCATTCCAACTTAAGGCCTAGTTTGGCATACCGTGATCCTGCACATACCCAAGGAAGATCCAAATATTTATGTAATAAGTGAAAATAACATACTTAAAGGTTCATCTTTTGCTGGTAAAAGGTTTCCATTCATACTTAACTCTTACTTTTTTGGTTATTCGTTCATTTGTAATCAGTTTGGGAATAGGATGAATGATTATAAAATTCCATTGAGAAGACACTCTAGGTTCAATATTAGAAAATGTTTTTATGGAATGAGTGATGTAAAATGTTTTAAATGCAATAAATTTGGACATCTAAATAAATATTGCATATATTTGGAAAAGAAAGCTAAGAAACCTATTTTTGTTCCCACAAATAAAGTAAAATCTCGAAAATCAAAAGTTAAGGAAGAAGGGTTTGGAGGACAAAGGTAAAGAAAGTTGTTGGTAAATCTATGATTTCTCAAGTTTCTCTTCATTTTAATAATTATTTGTGGATTATAGATATTGGTTGTTCAAACCTCATGATAGGAGATAGAAGGAAATTCACAAAATTGGTAAGTTATGAAGGAGGTTGTGTTAGTTTTGGTGATGATTCTTCTAGGAAAATTAAATGTTTAGGTTCCTTGATGATAAGTGAAGACCTTCCCATTCATGACATTTATTTTGTATAAGGTCTGGAATATAATCTTTTCAGTGTTAGCCAAATCTATGATAATGGATATGAAGTGTTTTTTGATGATCAAGGCTACAAAATAAAGATGAATTAAGGAAATTTAGTGGAAGAAGGTAAAATAAACAAAGGAAATGTTTATAATCTCAAAGATGTCACAAGTACTAATGCTACAAAAGGCTTCGACACTCGAACTTTGAAAATTTAGTCAAGGTAGGAAAGCATTACAATGTGAGAGGTATTCCACTTATTCATTAACCTAAAAATATTATTTGTGAAGCCTATCAACATGGAAAACAAACAAAGATGAGGTTTTCTTCACAACAACATTCATCAAATAGACCCTTACAACTTGTAGACACTAATTAATGTGGTCCTACAAGGATGAGGTCAATAAATGGAGAATTATTTTATGCTCTTTGTACATTATTATACAAGAATGACCTAGGTGATATTATTGAAACATAAATCTGAGGATTTTTGATGCAAGAGCATCTTGGGTTCTTGGCAATCCCGTGTCAACAAAAAAAATATTTTCTTTTAAGATCGGTAACTTTTTGCAGACTTTTGGTAAATTGCTGAGTAACTATTCTAGAGTTCTCGGTTGAAGCTTGGTTCACCATCAAGCTCGGTTACTATTCTTGGCTTGGTTTCACCAAACAGTCTTGGTGGTTGTTTTATGTTTCTCGGTGGTTTCTTGTTTCCTATCTCACCAAGTGAGTTTTATTTTATTGGATCTTTGAGCTGACATGTGCATTTAATTTTGGTCATGGTATTAATGTGAGAACTCTCATTGAGAAATTTGTAGATGTAAATATGGGTCATTGTTTTCTCCAATACTGGATATTTAGGATCTTTTGGGCTGACCTTTTTCATAGCCTCTCGTATAAATATAGTGATCTATTTTAGGTTGAGGGAAATTTTGGAATAGCAATTTGGTAGAGCCTCGCATGTATGAGGAGTGTTCTGCAATAAATTTGATTGTATCCACCACAACTGGGAAGGCCTTTACAACCCAACATGTATGAGGTTTGATGAATAAATATAAGTTTCTATATTCCTTCTCTCACTCTATGTTTGAGCTTCCGAGTTAAGATTATGTAAGTAGATTTGGTGTTTGGGGGTGCCTTTGGGCCAAGGTACTAACCCTCCTTACATCAGGTGGCATCAGAAAAAGGGTAGATGTGAAGTTCCTTCTTGCAAATCATAGATTGTTATTTTTTGTGCGGTAGCCGATTGTGATTTGACCTACAATTTGAGAGGGTTTCAAGATGGTTTGAGGGAAGAAAAATGCAAATCCAGGTTTAGATGATATGCTAAGAAAAAATTATTCTAGATTAGAAGTTTTTGACACAACTCCGTGGTGAGGAAGAAATATTGAAGATGTCAATGATGATGAGGTTGACAAAATGTAGGAGGAAACTGCACTTGCACCTATAATAGATCAAGGAGAAGAAACATTTCTTCAAGCATTGACAAGTTTGAAGTCAAAACCTTAGTTTGATCCTCCTGAATATAGTGGAAAGCTGGATTGGGATGAATTGATAGACTAGAAAACCAAGATAGAGAAATACTTTGAGTACAAGAACAAATTAGAGGAGATAAAGGTGAATATTGGAAGCACAAAATTGAAAGGCTATGCATCCTTGTGGTGGGAGCATCTGCAATTGGACCAAAAGAATAAAGGTAAAGAAAAAATCAAGGTATGGGATAAGATGATAAATAAGTTGAAGGACAAGTTTCTACCTTTTGATTATCAAATTAAGTTAGTTAGGAGAATGCAAAGTTTGAAGCAGAAAGATAGCTCTGAGAAAGATTACACCGAGGAATTTTACAGGGTAGATATCATGTCTAGACATGTTGAAGATGAGGTGGAAATAATTGCAAAATACTTGAATGGATAAAGAGTTCTATTCAAGAAGAGATCAGTTTGGTGAAGATGGAGAGTATTGAGGAGGCTTATCAGTTTTTCCTAAAAGTTGAGGATAAATTGAATAAAATACATGAGAAAAGACATAGAAGAAGAGGTGGAAGATTCCCTAGAGGAAGAGGTAGATCTTATGGTGAAACTGGTAGATATGATTAGGACAAGAGAAATCAAGACAAAGGAAAGACCAAGTGGAAAGGTGGAATTTCATTCTGAGGAAGAGGTAATTACTACCGAGGTGGATATGGTATAATAGGTTTATGAATAACTTGTTACAATTCTGGAGAAGAGGGACATAGATCCTTTGAGTCGGTAGTAGAAAATGATTTAGTGCAAGAAGATTCATTGGATGTGTGTGTGTGAAATAGTGCACCTGTTACCTGCGATACAACACTTCAATAGATCATTGTGTTAGTGAAAATGGGGTTAGTAAGGCATGTAAATCCACTAAAATTGATCTATTTCTTTCTAACTAGGAGGAGTGTGGAAGATAACATAATACCCCTCAGATTATGCCTTTTTCAGTGACATATACAACCTAGCATGAAAGATTCAATTAAAACTAAGAAAGATATCTAATAAACATGCATTCTATCTCTAAAGAATCAATATTATAACTATGCATAAACATGGAAGCTAAAATGCAATATGAATCTATGTAAATCCTAACAGTGTAAGAATACTTTTCAATTCTAAAATTAAGGGCCATTCGAGCTCAAAATCTCATTCTATTTATAGAAGAAATGAGAAGAGAGAGGGGGACAAGGTTCAATAATGGAGGTTTAAAAACCATTAATGTGATGTAAGAGGCATTAATGCTGAAGACATTGATGAGGCATGGGCTTGAGGAATCTCCATTAATAATGCATTAATGGGAGTATTTAAGAGGCATGTTGAGGGTTGTAAGTTAGAGCTTGAGAAGGTGGACTTAGAGGGAGTCAAGCTTGAGAAAGTTGACTTTCTCAAGTGGGTTGAGTTCCTAATCACAAATTTAGGAATGTGACATCATTAGGAAGTGGGTTAGGATAGGCTGGGATGGGTTTGAACCCAGGGTTAAGGTGGTTGAGATAGGTTAGGCTAGGGCTTAGGGGAATATTAATTAAATGAACTATAATTAATATATTCATTCCAAAATAGGGAAATTGAATATTTAAGCTTTTTATTTCTTTACATAATTAATTAGGACTATAGCCAATTAATTAGATTAATTTAGACTAGAAGATAGGGTTTTGCAAGTGATTAGATATAATAGATATTTATTTAATTCCCCTTAAATTAATTACGTTAGCCAGGTATTGATTTGAATTGATTTGTGTTGAATTGATTGGTTTTGATTGGCTAAGATGATTAATAAAATTTTAGTGATTGAATCACTTAGGAGATTAAACTTGATTTGAATGAATTATGGGGTATGATCACACTTAGGGAAAATAGGTTCTATAGTCAGAGCAGAACAAACCTATGTAGTTACATGTGCCCCTGTTTGAATTGATGTGCGAGCAACATATTGATTCAAAGAAAGTTTTGGATGTTAACTTCAAAAAGATTGAGAATTTTACTCACAATCGAACGAAATGTTGGATGAGATCAGTCTTGTACCTGATTGAACTAAACTGATAGAATTGACTTTGAGCTTGGTTGTTGTACAAAGTTCAATACACAAAGATCTTAAAGATACCAATTCTGAACTTGGTTGTCATCCAAAGATTGGTAATACTGATTCTGAACTTGGTTGTCGTTCAAAAGTCAATATGAAGCTGCCAGAAGCTTAGTAAGAATCTTTTAAAATGAGGAAACACAAGATATCCTGCATATGACAACCAAAGATTTCTATCCAACAATTCCAACTTAGTCAAGGAAACTGTCATGCCCCTAGTTGTTTGATAATGAACTCATTTTTAATGTTGTTTTGAGAAAGAATTTGATTGATGATAGTGTGATCATGCCCCCTCAGGAACAAAATTGAAGGAAGGAAATGAAATCCCTGTATTGAAGTGATGTATCACTTGTAGGAACGGGTAGGTCAAGAAAGAATATATTAGAAAAAGTGAAGAAATATGGATGTGTTTAAGAATAAACACACAAGAACAAAGTTAATTACATGAAAATGTGAGTGATGAGATTGATAAAATGATGTCAGACCAAGATTTATGATGAAATGTGCAATTTGACAAATTTTCAGAATAAATGGAGCGATTCTACATTTTCAAGAGCTGCCGTAAAAATGTTACGACACTGCATAAAACACTTTAGGCACCTTCAATTTGGTTCCTGATTGATCAAAAAGGGAACAAAAATGGAGTTTCAGTTGCTTGGGAGGAGTTTTAGAACCCCTAAATAGCTCAAAAGACCAATATATATCTAAAAAATCACCATTTTACTATTAATTTTTACTTTTACCCATAGTAATTTCTAGATCTCTACAGAGAAGATGGTGGTCCTGATTAGGAAGCATCATTTTGAGCTTATCCATCATCATCAGCGCCCAGTAGACTACCCACCTCCGGTAAGTACTCGCAAAACTACCTCGTGAATTTTCCAATTTTGAATTTCATGTATTTTTGTAGCTTGTATGTCCCTTTGAATTCTGGGTCACATCCAAGATTCTGGATCGCACCCTGTCAAACCCGCGTCACATCTAGTTTTTCCCAGATCGCATCATGTTTTCCCAGAATTCTGTGTCACATCTAGTATTTCCTAGATCATATATGGTTTGCCCCATTTTGGCTTAGTTTAGAATTTGAATTTAGGGTTATGTCGTATCCCCTTTTTTTAGGCTCGTACCCCATTTTTGGGGTCAAATCTAGTATTTTTGGGATCGTACCCAGCATTCTCCATCGCATCTTATTTTTCCAGGATCACATCTAGTAAAAAGATCGTACCCTGTATATCCAAGATTGCATCTAGCTTTTAGACTTAGATTTTTTGCAAATTGTGAACTGTCGTCTTTTTGTGGACTGTGAATCACTTAACGAATCATGTTTTTGCATTTTTGTCTTAGATAGAACACTGATTTATCTTTTTAATTCCAAAAAAAGGATGATTTTGAGGTAGTAGCATTCCAAGGGACATATCCAGGGTGTGTTCTTTCCTTGGCCGGACTGCTATCAGATGATGAGGAGGAGGTAATAGTCCGTGTAGGATTATGATCATTGGTTGGTTTACCCAATATAGGGGTAAATTAGGGGTTGTTGACTGCTCTTGCCGAGAGATGGCACTCAAAGCACAACACCTTCCATCTCCTAACTGGGGAGATGATAGTCACACCCAAGGATGTGTGGCGTATACTTTGTGTTCTAGTGATGGGGTGGGAGGTACAATTTGAGGCAATTTCTATCGTTGCCATAGGTGGAGCCCGTCATTTCTTCCAGGATGACACTATTGATTGGAGATACATTTCCTGGGATTATATGTGCGATCACTATGATCATTTATCTATACATTTAGCAGGCTTTATTGGTGGCATCCTGATGCTAGACAAAGGGCAACATGGATCCCTTATTGGATGGGTAGACATGCTTGAGAAGATGGTCATCTCTAGACAGAGATTTGCATGGGGTAGCTGTATTCTTACCCATATGTATCAGGAGCTCCATGAGATTGTATATAAGTATACTCGGACTATGACTACAAGGATTTTGATTCTTTAGATTTGGGCATGGGACCACATCCCAGTGATAGGACCCATTGTAGATAGGAAGTGAGCACCTGAGCATCCGTATGTATATATGTATGCAAGTCTGATCCAATAACCCCATTTGGGCAAGGTAGAGTATTGGAGCATATTTTTGATGATATGACAGAGGTAGTATGGTGACCATACTTAGACTATGAGTAGTAGACCTCTGATGCTAGACAAGTTCAATTTTTCTTTCAGAGTAGGTACCTTCTCATGAGGACTAGATACGTCGTAGAGCATTTTGTACATACCCAATTTTTGAGATAGTTTGGCCATCGATAGGGCACGAGCTAGGATGTGACCGTGTACACCAGAGTTCATGATGATACACCATTATGGGGTGCCCAGCTAAGATATGAGACTATACATCAGGAGATTAGAGACATGGTCTATTTCGATTGGGATCTTTACCTTGATGTGGCAGATGTAGGCTATTCAGATGGATACACAACAGAGATGCTCCAGCATCCATTCCCATGGTTTACTGTTCTTGAGGAGGCCAGTCCTCATATAGAGGATCCTATAGATTATGAGCTTGATGATCGCCCTGCCAGAGGTAGATGAGGAGCACAGAGAGATAGGGGTGCTAGGGGAGGCAGAGATGGAGGTGGGGATGGAGGTAGACAAGATGGAAGGTACCCTCCTCCATATGATGGGGATGATGGTGTAGATGACAGGGGAGGAGGAGAAGTGGTTGGTATGAGAGATGTGGCCAATGGTAGTGGAGAGGGTCGGTACACCCGATTTAGATTTTTTGCTCCCCAGAAAGATCTAGGGCCATTACTTATGGGGGAGCAGCAGAGACAACAAAGGTAGCAGTCGTAGAGGTAGGTAGATAGGTCACAGGATAGACCTTCAAGATAAGATTATGGCTAAGGTTTAGGTAGGGACGGAGATGTTGTATCTCAATATGAGCAGGAGAGAAAATATCAGGACACAGATCACAGATTTAGAGGCCAGGCTTACTACAGTAGAGGCCAGGATCACTGTATCAGATGCATTTCTTGTGGATAGGGATAGACAGCTACAGAGACTTATAGCTAGGATAGATATTGAGGCTCGTACTACTATGCACCAGGGCCAGAGAGCCACATATTATTATGCTTTGTATCATGCCGCAGTACCAAAGGGATAGAGAGTTGTGTCCTTTTAACGATTAGCACAGCAGTCAGAGGGGGCCATGCCTCCTCCAACAACTCCATTTGTACCACCTCCTCCTCCTCCAGATCAGGGAGAGAGGGGGAGCCATAGTTGAGTTTTCCTTTTGTCATATATATTTTTGAGACCACTATATATATCTAGATCCTTCTGATATCATTGCTTTTTTACGATGACACTTTATACATGTATATCCAATTCATCCTTATACTCTGATACTCTTTGTGTAGACTTGTGCCATATTTTTTATATGTATCATGTGTTGAGATATATATCTGATGCATCTATTTCTTATTTTGACATGTTTCATGAGTTCTCTTTGCTTTGATAGACATTGTTGCACATGTGATTGTATCTTGGTTTTATGATGAGCTAGATTTTTAAATGATGACATCATTTATGTATTTGGATTTATTACTGATATAAACATGTTTCAAAATGATACTATGTGAATATGCAAATGTATTTTTTTGATTTTTTCTTTATGCAAGTAAAATGTATGGGTACACTTAGGATGTAAAAATAAATATGCTATGCAAAAATGCTTTGTTTTTGTATTTTCCTTCTGTCTCATTTTATTAATGCAAAATGTATGCTATGGATGTGCAATGATATAAATATCAGTAATATTAAATGGATGTAATTAACTTGGATTTTTTAGAAGAAAATGGAAATCATTTTTGAGCTCAAATTCCTTATGCTTTTTCTTCTTTCAAAATGCATCATGCAACCTCTAAATGCAGTTATATGCAGACTCTTAGGACTGTCACTTATTTGCAGATATTGGATCATTTGTATCATCATTGGGCACTTGTTAGAATGGATACCACTTGATAGTAAAACAATCACTAATACCCATTGATATTATGAAAGTATGAATACTATGTTTATTAGATGAAATGTTGGAAATAGACTTAGGCATCAAGGCATAGAATCCAGGATTAAAAAAAAAAAAAATAGTCACCTTCCTTTTACTATATCATAATCTTTGTAAGACAAGATATTGGACCCGTAATGACCTTGAAAATTAATATCCTTGGGTACATTATGATTCGTATACCTTAGTGAGAATCTGAGTTAGAAAATAGGCAAGGAAATTGTTTCAACCTCGCCGTAGTTTATACATAACAAATATTGAGATATATGTGGCTATCCACTCATGGTGGAAACTCTTACCATAAACATCCAAGTTAGGTGAAATGTATAGGATCATTTGGAACAATCACCGTATGCAGAAAAATAAGAAAAATGTTATGCCCCCATCCTTGCAACTCTTTGTCTTTGCATAGACGTCATGGAGTAACTCGGATGACATAACAACTATCAATTGTGAATCAATCAAAGAAAACTCATAACTACTTAGATGCCCCCAGTTAAAACATCATGGGTACATAAAAGAGTCATAATCAAACCAAAATCAAACTATGTTTAGGTAGTATTGAGAAATACTACCGATTCATTTTTCAAGCGCAGTAGAGATTCATCAATCAAAAGTTGGAATTTGAGAAATATGTGTTCCATGTCTG
The DNA here is from genome assembly GCA_018584345.1 of Thuja plicata. Lineage (NCBI taxonomy): Eukaryota > Viridiplantae > Streptophyta > Pinopsida > Cupressales > Cupressaceae > Thuja > Thuja plicata. The sequence goes on along the minus strand of MU216687.1, from coordinate 69,976 downwards.
TATATAACTTTATTCATGTTTGCAATCCAATGTAGGTCTTAGAAACACTGTTCATGTTAGCACAATGTTTGTGCCATCCTTGTTTTGTAAAAGTGACAGTTTGGTAAAGCATCGAGAAGAATTGTGTCATGAGACAAACCATCCTATGACAACCAAGCAAAGGCAACTTAACATGCTAGCCAAGATGCCCCCAGTGTGGAAATATTTGTTCCCCAAGAAATAAATGCAGACAAATCCCAAGCAAGGATAAGATGTTCGTAAGGAAAAAAAGTCAACTCTTAGTATAGGTGTAATCATGAAGGCTTAGTACCAGCAATGTATTGATAGATAGAGCACAGAATACAAGTGACACCTGATTGCCAGATTTTCACCACTTGGCAAAACTTTTCATTCTTTTTGCTACCAAGATGCCTATTTTACCATGTTGTCATCAAGGCACTTTTGTCTTTTTCAATATGTTTGCTATTTTTTTCTTTTTTGAATGTTTTTGTAGTATCAAGGTGCCTGTTTGCTAGGTTTTCAAAAAGGATACCTATTCTTCAAGACTTTTTCCATTGTTTTTATATTCTTTAGGATTAATTTTCTGATATTTTTTGTATTTTATGAATTTTCCACTATACAGGCTCTGCTAGCCGAACATTAAGTGTAGAACCACTTTAAATGTAGAGTATTGATAGGATCTGGAAGAACATCTCCCTCACGTGTAGCTAGTTGATAGGCTCCAGTCCCAAAAGTGGCAGTGATACATAAGGTCCCAGCTAGTTAGGTTCAAACTTTCCCTTTTGCTCTCTCTTAGGCTGGTTTTTAGGATTCTCTTTCAAGATGAGATCCCCCATTTGAAATTGTCATGGTTTGACCTTTTTATTGTACCCCTTGGAAATTCATGCTTGGTACACATTTAGATGATCGAATGCCTATTTTCTATGCTCATCGAGTAACTCTAAAGAATTCACCCGATCAATGTGGTATTGGTCATCAGTAACAAGACCTTGTAAAGATATCCGCAAAGATGGGATTTCAACCTTAATAGGTAGTACTAGCTCAGTGCCATAGACCAAGGAAAATGGCGTGGCTCCTGTTGGTGTTCTAATGCTTGTTGTGTAGGCCCAAGATGCCAAATTTAGTTGTAAATGGAAGTCTCTGCCAGAATTACTCACAGTTCTGTGCAGGATCTTGAGAATATTCTCGTTAGTTGCCTTAGATTTTCCATTACCTTGAGGATAATAGATTGAGGAGTGGTGTTGAGTGATGTGGAACTGTTCGCAAAGGTCATCAATGTCTTTGTTTTTAAATTGGCCCCCATTATCTGTTACAATTGATGAGGGTATCCCATATCTATAGATAATGTAGTTCAATATGAACATGGCCACCTATTTTCCAGTGGCTTTGATTAGCGGCACAAATTTAACCCACTTTGTGAAATACTCAGTGGCCGTAATGATGAACTTGTGTTCATTTGAAGAATTAGGATATATTTGTCCAACCAAGTCAAAGGCCCATTGCTGAAATGGGCAATGTTTTATTAAAGGTATAAGTTCTCTGGCAAGAGCATGGATGAGATTTCCATGTGTTTGGAATTTATGACACATCTTTGAAAATTAAATAGCATCTTTTTCCATTGTAGGCCAGTAATAGCCTACTCTGAGCAGTTTCTTTACGAGTGAAAAGTCGTTTGAATGTGATCCACATACACCTTCGTGGACTTCTTTTAACGTGTGATCTGAATCTTTGAGTTATAAACATCTAAGAAGCATACCATCGAGACCTCATCTATATAATTTATTATTAATGAGGACATAAGGCGATGTTGTCCTAATCAAGGCTCTCTTTTCATTCCTAGATAGATGATTGGGAATGGTTTGGTCAGTTAGGTAAGCAATGATATTAGCATATCGAGATTAGTCTGGGGTGTTTAAAGAATAGATTACTTGGTATTCAGGGGTATCAAAGGCTGGATAGAATAATTCTTCCACCAAGAATTCATAGCGGAATTGATGTTCCTCTAGTTGTAACACAAATGCCAATGTAGCCATAGCATCTATAGCTTTGTTCTCTATTTTGGGTATCTGCTGGAATGTGATGAAGACAAAGTACTTCTTTAGGTCATCTACCAGTTTCTTTTAGGGCATCAAATTCTCGTCTTTCATCTAATAATCTCCATTGACTTGATTGATAATGAGCTGGGAGTCAGTATACACATGTAACTCTACGATTTTCCATTCCATAGCGAGTTTAAGACCATTTACCAATGCTTCATATTTAGAAATGTTATTGGTGCATGGAAACATTAATTTGTAGGAATTCAGTATTTTGTATCCTTGAGGAGTTATGAATAGAACCCCTTCTCTAGACACTTTTTGTGTGAAAGAACCATCAAAGTACATCTTCCATGGATACTCAGTTAGATGCGTAATTGTTTCATCAGGGAACTCAATCCTTAAAGGCTCATCATCTTGGAGTGGTGAATTAGCTAATTGATCTACAAGGACTTGTCATTTAATAGCCCTCCTGTCCACATACTCAATGTCGAATTTTCTTAGAATGAGGACCCACTTCGCTAGATGTCCTGTTAATGCTATTTTGTTTAGGAGGTACTTGAAAGGATCTATCTTTGCAATGAGTCCTATTGTATGTGATAGCATGTAATGTCTCAATTTTTGTGACACAAAGACAACTGATAAGCATGATTTCTCAATAATGTTGTAATTGAGTTCATAGGAGACTAGTGTTCTACTAATGTAGTAGATCACTCTTTCTTTCTTAGTTTCATCCTCTTGTGTGAGTAATACTCCTAGTGATTTGGCTGTGGCTAAAATATACAGGAGTAATGGCTTGCCATGGATGGGTGCCATAAGAATAGGAGGGGTAGCTAGATACTCTTTGAATTCTCTGAAGTTGGCTTCACAACGTTCATACCATTTGAAGGTGACCCCTTTGTGTAGCAATTTGGTAAAGGGATGTGCTCTATCTGCAAGTTGTGACATGAACCTCAAAATTGATTGAAGGCTCCCTTGTAATGTCCTCATTTGACTAATGTTGCATGGCAGAATCATCTCTAGTATAGCATTGACCTTTCTAGGGTCTACCTCAATTCTTTTTGCTGAGACAATAAATCCTAGGAGCTTACCTGATTGGACCCCAAAAGCACACTTCTTTGGATTGGGCTTGAGTTGAAATATCTCCATATAATCCAATATCTTTCTTAAGTCAAAAATATGAGTGCTCCTTTCCTTTGATTTAGCTAAGGTGTCATCCATGTTATCCTGCATGTTTTTATGCATCATATCGTGGAATATAGTAGTCATGGATCTTTGATATGTAGCACAAGCATTCTTTAACCCAAATGGAATGATGTTCCAGCAAAAGATTCCCCATGCACATGTAAATATGATCTTCTCTTCATCTTCAGGAGTAATTTTAATATGATTATAGCCTGAGAAACCATCCATTAATGAATACATTTGGTAGCCTATTTTGAGGTGTATGATCATATCAATATTAGGCAGTGGGAAGTCATCCTTAGGACATGCCTTATTTAAGTCTCAAAAGTCTGTACAGATTCTGATAGATTTATCTGATTTAGATATGGGGACCAAATTAGAAATCCATCTTGCGTAAGTGATGACTCTAATGAATCCAACTTTCAATAATTTCTCTAGCTCTGCTTTTACCAGAAATGCAACATGAGGATGCATTTTTCTGAGTTTTTGTTTCATGGGTTTAATGCTAGGAGCTATAGATAAATGATGCATTATCAATTTAGGATCCAGTCCAGGCATATCTATATAATACCATGCAAATTTGATATTTTTCTCTTTCAGGAACTCGGTAAACTATGTATTGCTTGAGGAGAATATCAAGAATCTTATCTTTTGGCACCTCTAAGAGGTTTTCACCATCAGATACGTCTTTTGTTTTTATTATTTTGGAATCTGACACTGACACAACGTGGTTTTCACCATCAGTTCTCTTTTTCTTTTTATTTTTCAATTTTTTACTGAGAAAATTGATATCCTCATATGACATGTTCATGCTCCTTGCATTGGTGGAAGAAGGCTAAGGTTCACAAGCGTTTAGGTAGCAAGCCAAGGTGTAGTCATTGGGAAAGTCAAGGATAGGAGTAGGATCTATATTATTCCAATCAATTAGGTCTAGGTTTATCAAAGACAAGGAGTCAAACTCTGGGAAGGACAACATCATGTAAGCATCAAGACTATTAATAGACATGACATGTTCTGTTAAGTTAATCTCTTTGATGTTTAGATCAATAAGAGTCAGATCGTCATTAAAAGGGTTGTTGTTAGTAATATATGGACCAAACTCTATTGAATCATCAGTTGAGTATTCTTCTTCTTCATCTCTTTGTAGGAGGAAGCTCCTATCTTGTCAGCTCTGAATGTCTTCTAGACCTAAGAGAACACCAAGTTCTTCATCAATGATTTGGGGAAGGAAATCCTCCTCTGCTTCAAGGATATCAAGAATGTTAGGAGTAGTGTTAGGATCTTCTTCATGTGCTGATGTAGCTGTGAACATGTGAATCACATCTATTTCAATGTGCTTTGTGGAAACAGATAGTTCATCCCACTCATAATCGTGTGAATCGGTTACTTCATCATCAGACCTGTTTAAGAATTTAGCAATAGTTACCCGATGTACCCTATTAGCCACTTATAAATCAAAGTATGGTAAATCCAAGATATGTGAAACTGTGACTAGTTTCCCCCAATTAGGATGTAAAACCTATGGTCGAGGAGTGCCTTTAGTAACTTTTGTGACCAATGGTTCTACTAGATTGTCCTTTATTATTTCTTCTATCTCTTGAATAGGATTTTCTAACAAGGGCACGTGAAGGTCTTGTGGTACTTCAAACCTTGGTACATAGTGCTCTCCTTGATATTCAGGATTCTCAAAGCCAACATGTAATAATATTTCATAGGACCATGGTTCTAGCTCTTTTTCTTCTGTTTCATCACTCCCATTGTCAGAAACTGGACTATCTCATGAAGAAGGGTCTTCATATTTATTATTGAATCCTAGCCCTATTTTATCTTTGGTATCCATGAATTCCATGTGTACAAGTTCAATGAGTCCTTTCCCTTTGTCATCTAAAGGTACTTTTCCTTTATATCACATTTTCTTGAGGAGATCATATCCTTTTCCATACTTCTCTGGGGATATTTCCACATGTTTAACCTCAACCTTCTTTGGTTCTCCTTTGTAAAGCTAGGACAAGACTTCCTATTCTTTTGTGTTATCTAAAGAAGATGTGGATTCCTTAACCATGCCAATTGCTTTGTGGATTTCTGGCGTTTGAAATGTAGTAGGTGTCAATTATGAGGAACATTTTCCATAGGATCTTGGTGATACTGGGAGCTCTGTTAATGATGGGGTCATGTCCAGCTTGTATTCTCCCATACTTGTTTCTTCAAGTTTTAAGGGTTTTCCAAAGCTTTTCATAACCATGTCTTTGGTAGTCCCAGGAGAAATTTCATCTGCTTCTTTTTTATGCAGAACCATACTACCTGCCTTGATATTGTTGCAATTATAATTGGCATCTGCAAGGATTGTCACTTCCACCCCATTATGTCAGAATTTTATACATTGGTGGAAAGTAGATGGTACAGCTTGCATTTCGTGAATCTAGGGTCTCCCCAACAGTATGTTGTAAGCCCAGGGTAGATCTAGAACTTGACATTTGACACTCCTTTCAACTGGCCTGACTCTGATGGGTAGAAAAATAAGACCTTTAGAGGATCTTTCTTCCTCATCATAAGCTTTGATAGTGATTTTTATTCTAGAGTCAATGGTCTGTTCTGAAAGACCCAGTTTCCTGATCATATTAAGGGTACAAATATTCAATCTTGCACCTCCATCTATCAATATGTGTCTAATACGAGATTTATAAATGAGGAAATCAATATGAAGGGGTTGATTATGTGGATGTGTCAATGATTTATCATCCTCTTCAGAAAAGGAGAGATAATGCGGTGCGGAGATGTGATTAATCATTGCTTGGAATTTGTCTATATCAAGGTCCTTTGGTACATTGGCGACATGTAGGGCTTGTTCCAAAATTTCCCTATCCACTATGGATATTTGAAGCAACTAAAAAATAAAAATTTTAGTAGAGGTTCATTGCATTTGATCCACCAGGTTATACTTTTCTATAGGAGTAGTAACTATTTGTTTTTCTGCTATCGGTTTAGGGATAGTGACAATGGGTAATTTTGAAGTTGTTGCCAGTTTTGATGAGGAATTGGGTCCTTTGATCATGACCAGTGCTTGACTTCAGGGCACAACATTTGATTGGTAAGATGTAGTTTGAAAACCTTTCATAGTGATCACATTAATTGATTTAGTTTTAATGTCTAGCATATTAATCACATTATAATTTTTAGAGTAGGCATAGTTCACTTCATTTCCTTTTCCTTTAGATGCTTCCCCTTTCTCATAATTAGGGAACAAATTTTTAAATGTTGTATGATCTTCATTAGTGGTATGTCCTTCCACTTTGATCAAGTTCCTCCTTCGATAAGGTCTTGGATAACATGTTTGAGTTTAAGACAGTTGTTAGTCTTGTGTCCTTTGTTCTTGTGAAAGACACAGTAAGAATTCTCATCCCACCACCTTGGTTTGACTTCCGGCTCCCATGGTTTGGAATTTTGGATTGTGAGAACTTTGTTGTCTAATAGTGTCTTCAAAACAACCTCAAGAGGCTCTCCCAAAGGAGTGAATGTTCTTTGAGGCTTTGAAGTCCATGGTTGACCCCCGTTATTCTCATTGTTTTCTATAGGTATGGAGGTTGTTACCTTGGCATATTTGCTTTCTTGCATGCTATTTGTTAGGTTGAACACCTCAGGTTTAGGACTAATATTGGAGGCATCTACTACTCCATGATTGACAATATTTTTGTTTTGCTTCCACCATTTAGGTTTGTTGTTGGAGTTGTTAGATTTGTTCTCACTTTGGAGAGTGATTTCTCCCCCTTTTAACCATGACTTCTTCGATACGGATGGAATTTTTGATCATCCTGTTGAAGCTAGGGGAGTCTTGGATTTGCAATGTCTAGTTCAACTCTGGTACCAAGTTATTAACAAAGATTTCCATTTTCTCAGATTCAGGAATAGCTCTTGAATACCGTCCAAAGATTTTCCTCCACCTTTGTAGAAAGTATGTAAAGGATTTTCCAGTCTTTTGTTTAGTGTTGCATAGGTCCATCATAGTCACGTCATGTTGCATACTATAAGAGTAATGTTGGATAAATCGTTGAATTAACTCCACAAAAGTTTTTACCATATGTGTAAGTTTTGAGAACCACTCCATGGCGTTGCCTCCTAGACTTCCTGGGAAGAGCCTCATGAGGTACATAGGTTCATGCATGTATTCTATGCTTAAAGCACAAAATTATCTCATGTGGCCATGTGGATCGGTCTCTCCCATACATTTGTCATATTTTAGTCTTGCCATGTTAGGAGGAAATGAAATCATAGCAATACTCTTGTCAAAAGGTAAATGGACAAATGGAGTCCAAAGAGTATTTCGTCTTGGGTTTAGCCTTCTCCTGTTTGAGAGTTCCAAGAATTATTTGCATCAAGGTGAGTTGTTTGGTGACAAAAGATATAGGAGTTGACACCTCCTTTTATTTTAGTTGTTCCACATCATAATCTTTGGGTAACTTTACGCCAGTGGATGCTAGATTGAGAAAGTATTTCTCTTTATCTTCACCAATCATCTTTTCCATTATCTTTTGGAACTTATTGCTCTTTTTGAGTTTATTGTATTCTTCTTTAGTGATGTCTTCCTTACTACCATACTCAAACAAAGGATGGTCAAAGTGTGGTTCTTCTTCCTCATCGCTATCTTCGTGCCTTTAGTTTTTATCATTTTCGTAGTCCTCAAAATCCTTACTCCATTCGTGAGTGGTTCTTTCCATTTTTGGGGAGTCTAAATCAAACAGGGAGCCATGAGATGTTTCTCCTCATTGGAAGTGTAGTGATATTGGAGGTACTTCTGATTCTTTAGAAGTGTACTTGTTGCATCTAGTGTTAACCATGTATTTGGATCTCAACTTCGTCAAAGTTTCCTGATAGTGTCAAGTAGAGTCTAAAATCATTCAAGTGAGTGTGTCTAGGTTGATGACATTATTTTTCCATTAGTATACTCAGTGAAAAACATTGAAAAAGTATTACCGGCAGACAAAAAGCATTACTGGTGAACCACAGGAAGTACTGGTGAAATGCAAGCATACCCGACAGAACAAAGATTTTGAGAAAATGCTAAGTATAAAAGTGACAAGCATCACCGGTGACCACAAGAATTATCGATGACAAAGTTTTCAGAAATAACCTGATAGAAATAGAAAAGGCATACCCAAAGACCAGTTCAAGAAAGGAACACCGACGACCAAGAAAACTGACCATCAAAATAGACAGACAGATCAAGAACCCGCAAATTGTGGATCTGATTTTTACATGACGAATAAAGCAATGTAATTATATTTATAGAGTTTTATTATTTTTTAAATCATATTAGATGGTCATGAAAGCTTTATTTAAATTCTTTAAAGAATCCTAATGGATCTAAAGCATATCTAAATAAAGATCAAGGTCAAGTTGTAAACCTTGGATCTAGAGTTAACTTGCGCTTCATGAATCAAGAATTGAAGCAAAACTAGTATAAATAGATGTTCATACTCAATTGCGAGTACATGAATTCTTTATCATTGATACCCACAAAGAGCATCTAAGGAGAAGAAGGCAGAATTCATGCAAAGATCATAAACAGAGTATATCAGTTATCAAGAACACACAGAGGCTACCGACGAGTAGACAAAGGTATTATTCAATCATGGAAGGATGATTACTTATATGTATGAAGCTTTATAGGATCTGTTATCAGCAATAGAAGATTGCATTTATCATCAGATCAAAGACTTATGTAGTTGCATTCTAACAAGTGCATCACATCTAAAATCCTTTTGTAGAAGGTGGACTTAACCGTTCATTCCAAATCTCTTAACAAAGTGGACACTTAATAGTGTTGCTAAAGCTTCAAATGAAGTAGATCTTAATAGGTCTCCACTGTAATACTCCTAATAGGGTAGGTCATCAAAAGTGACTAACTGTAAGCCTTAACCGGCACCTACTTATCTGTAGATAGTGAAGTTTTGTGGGTAACAATCCCCACTGCAGTTTTTACTTCCTTAACAAGAGTTTTCTGTGATATCATATCTTGTGTCATGTGTTATCTATTTTCATGAATGTTTCTATTATTGTTACATAACAAAAGAATTAATGATATGATTAGATATGCATAAAGAAAGATGAATAGTTAGATAAGATAAATTACAAACTGATCACTAAGGGTTAATGGGATAACCAAGAAAATTTTTAGAGGTACTGATTCACCTCTCCCCTCTCAGTACATCATCTCAATATAATTCCAACAATTGGTATCAGAGCTAAGTCTCTCTCTATAAAATCTTAAAGACTTGAGAGCAAAGATCAGAACAATGGACAAGTTCAGACTGGACATGACTATTGAGAATGAGCAGTTACAAATGAAAATAAACTTTGAGCAGTATAAGGAGGTGAAGATAAAGCTGATAAAACTTCTTGATGAAAGATAGATTATGGCAACCAAGCTGAATGAGAAAGACTACAAAGAAATGGAAATACAAGAGTACTTTGAAACAACAGAATCATCATTGAGCAAAGCTTCAAACACATCACTTGAAGAAATTACAAGTATGCAGGAGATCAATCTACATCTGACAGATCAAATCAAGATGCTGCAAATTGGTCAAGAAACTCAAATGGTAAAAATGATTGATGTTATGAACGATGCAAGAAAAGATGAAAATGAAAGAACACTAGCCATTGATGATAGGAGAAAAAATACAGAAAAACTACAAGAGAAAGAATTAGAGATTCAAAGACTCACTAAGCATCACCATGAGGTCACCAACGAGATTATTCTTATGAGCCAAGAAGAAAATAGATAAAATATAGAACTCATTGAAAGAGTACAGATCATAGGTGAGCTAAGAGAAGAGAACAAGAAATTGAAGCATGAAATCAAATTCCAGAATCAACACAATGAATTAATCAAAAAGGCTGAGGACAGCAACCGAAGGATGGATGATTTTATTGATGGACAAAGAAGAGTCAACAACTACACAGGATTAGGATACAATGAGAATGGAGAATCCTCTAATCAATTTGATAAGAGGAATGCTTTCAGAACCCTAATATCGAAGAAGTTGTCATGCAATCACTGTGGAAAACTAGGCCACACCTCAAACATCTGCAGAAGAAAAATGAAAGATATTTCTCAAGCACAATCTACTTTTATTGGTAATTGTTATAATTTTCAAAAGAAAGGACACAAGGCACATGAGTGCAGATCCAAAGTGATGAATCCAAAGAGAAAAACCTATATGGACAAGTACTGTCCCAGATGCAAGATGAATGAGCATACACATAAGGAATGCTAGAAAAATAATAACAAAGCATGGACTCCAAAGAAGAATGATAAAAGCTACAAACCAGCAAGAGAAGGTAACTCATATGTTTGGGACTATAACACATGGGTAAATTGCACAGCATGTGGAAGGTTTGGTCATATTGTTGCCAACTATATGAGAAAGTGGACCAGAAGGTCAAGAGGATGGACCAATCCAGGTATGGCATGTTTACATTGTCATAAGGTTGGACATGTGATAAAATATTGCAAAGACCGACTGACAGACACAAACACTCATCCCAATGGAAATACCATTGATGACATCAAAAGAATGAGAAACAAGATGTGGGTAAAAGCCACAAACACTGAAGGTGCTAGTACAAGAATTGTAAATGATGACACCACATCCACTGGATCCAGTGACATCACTACATCTAACTAGATTTCACAAGTAAGTATGGAACTGCATTATCAAAAATTTTACTATGCATTGGTTCCATTATACATAGTTCATATTGTAATATTAGCATGAATAAAGATGCAATACATTGTTATGTACTAAAATGTGAAAAAGCAACCATCAGTTATTGGGCACAATCTGCATCGGTGAACATAGAGAAAAAGTTAGCACCACTTACAGGAATGTATCGGTCATTACACAAGCTAAGTGTAAACCAATGGATATCGGTGAAAACTGAATCACAAAAGATGTCATTACAACCTCACTGATGATCATCGGTGAAGTCTTCAAAATGCTAGCTACCCCGATGCTTTGCATAGACACCGATGGAGTTATGAATGTCTTTACCAACAAAATTAGTCTTCATAAACTGATGAGTTGGTAAGAATTTATGACAACTTAGGAAACCAAGAAAGGAATAAAATCCCGACGGGCAAGCTCATTTTTGCACCCATGATTTTTTAGCAGAGAAAAGCAATTTTTGTGCAATTTGAGAAGTGACCCAATAGAAGGAATTCACCGAGCATTCAAATTCAAAGGAGATCATAGACATTTAGTAAGTTAATCCACTCACCGATAGCACTATTCTGATTTAAGGAAAGCCCTAAATTTCAAATACGGTGGCATCAACATCTAGGGTAGAGAAAATCAAGGTTGACTAGAAGAAACCCTTCAGACTTGTTAGTAGAGGGGCATGTGCTAAACCAAAATATAAGTTACATCCTGAGATAGCCTCTCAACCAGATGATTCTGGAGCATTCTCCTGAATCCCAGCAAGGGTTTTATTGGTCGACGACATTAGGTCCTATATTCACTGTAAGATCTCAAAGATAGGAGATCTGGACCTTGATAATGCCCATGCAGCACTTTGTGATGAAGGTGGAAAGCTCAAAGAAGAGCATAAATACTTGGAAGTTAAGGGACTGACAAATGCACTTCAATTTTTGAGGGTTTTCAAAATAGAGTGGATCAAAATTGTTCTAAGCAAAGTCCACGAGAACTATCTATGGCTGAAGAAACCAAAGGCTATAACAAAGGATGTTATACACACTATGACTGGTTATCCAACAACAGACAAACCTCAGGCTCAAAAACATCCATCTCTTGCAGAAGTGGAAAGGTTAATCGGTGCAAAATCAGACAAGAGGGCACTGAAAGTAAATACTATTACCGATGCAGAGGTGAAGTTTGGAGCATGCGTAGTTGGATATAAGATATTCCAAGCTAGCAGAATGAACAACATTTCTAGCACTGCAATGAGCACAACATATAAGATAATCAATCAGGGGAAGAAGATGGATCTGGCAGAGATCCTATTGCATCAATTTGAGGAGAACATGTGCACCATAAGGTCCTCAAGGACAAACACATGTAATTTTTGTTCTCTTATAATGTGTATATTCTTCTACTTCGAAGAGTACTTTCCTTCAATAGGAAAAGTAGCATGGGACACAAGTAGACCAATCACCATACAAATAAGTGAATTCATAGAATCACTTGGTATAGGCTTTGACAATGTAATGCATGAATATTTCAAATCCATTAAGGAAATGCTACAAGCTAGGAGTAGAATTCCTAAAATTATGATAGAGGAATACAAAGAAGATATTTGTTTTATGGTGGATACAAGTTTCACCTACATTCAAGTTGTAGTTCCTAGGAAATCAAGGCTTGAAAAGCTTGATTATGAAATTAAAACTGGAACAACAATAGAATGCATTCAGGCATTATTAAATGAACCCGTTGACAACAAACAATTGAGATTTGGCACATTTGAGGAAGCCAAACTAAAGATTAAATCAAATCTTGTTGTCAAGAAGGCTATAAAGCAGTCTAAAAGAATGGTCAAAAATCTTAAAAAGAACTTGAATATATCTTCTGATGGAGAAGAAGAAGAAGAAGAAGGTAAGGAGTAACAACAAAGTAAGGAGGAAGACACTAAGGAACAACTTCCCATCCTTAATAAAAAAGAGACAAATGAATCAGAAGAAGAGAAGTTTGATTCACCACCTCCTCCTCCATCTAAAAGGGCAAGAACTAGAAGCCAAATAGCACAAGATGCTATTCCCTCTCCCATGGTAAAAGGGAAGGTGTACAAGAGGAAACTGCACCTCAAAAAGCTAAACAACCAGCTAGGGCACCTGCAAAGAGGAGAAAATATGTTCAGACAGATGAAGACTTAGAAGAGTCAGCAACGGATGAACCTGACACTGTCAAGCTTGCAAAGGAAAAAGCAAAACTTACATCACCATCTGATGACATTGATAGCATATGTAAGTACATTTATGAAGCTGCATCTGTTAGACATCCAAAAATTAGGAAATGGTTACAACGGGATACAATAGAACAAAATAAGATTGAAGATGCAGTTATTGCTAAGATGTGCAAACACTATTATGTCCCAGTGCACTTCACTTCACAAGATGTTCCACAAGAACTTATGGATAACATATCCTCGAGATTCACTTTTGCACTCCATGAGGAGAAGAGGGTAAGAGAAAGACTACTAGTCTCTCTTGTGCCTCCTGATTCAACAAGAGAGGAAATCAATGAAGTAATGAAGAAATATACAAAGAAATTCTCACCTAAACTAAGAGCTTAAAAATTTATTCAAGAGAAACTTATAGAGCTGGAAGAAGACACTCACAAAATGTGGAGCAAGATACTAAATCCTGATGAGAAAAATAGTCCTGAAAAGGAAACTATCAAAAAAATAGGTAACTCAATAGTTGAGTTAGAGAGTGAAGAAATACAGATCACGGGCCAAAAACAAATAGATATTATAGATGAAGATTGGTCAAAAGATGGCCAACATGATCAAGTACTAGATAGCCCCATCCACATTAACTTGGAGGATGAAGCAGTTACCAAATAGGAACTTTCAATAAAGGGTAACTTAGATGTTGATATGAATGATGATTCATGGTTAGACAACATTGTCGACACCATTATAGGCAAAGACCCTGCAGCAGAAATCCAAAAAGATGAAAACATCAATACTGCAAAGGGTAAGACCGATGAATAGGACATAGCTATTGACACTACAACTGTCAATACATTGACAAATATGCATATATTAATAGATGCTATTGATATATAGTCAAGCCAGGATAAATCATCTAAGAAAGATGATTATATACCCAAGGATATGGGTACCATTGAAAACCAAGGTACATCCAACAATCCTAAGGATATAGACACTGAAATGAAGGATGCAACCGATGAGAAGCAAGATATATCAAAAGAAAAATAGCAAGAGGTAGACAAAACAATAGAGGATACATTGAAAAATGTTGAAGAGCAAGATAAAAGTGAGGGAGTTAAGAGAAATGAGGAAATGAAACAAAAAGAAGATTCATCTATTGAAACACCCAAGGTACGTGAGGAGACATCTTTACCAACCTAGCCGGTGAACACTGAATAGGTACAAAAGGATGCCTCATCCTCTCGACACTCACCAACTAAGTCAACTCAATCACAAGCCTTAAAAATGGTGGTACGTCAATCTGCCACCCAGCCAAAGAAGAAGAAAAAGAAAATAGTAAAGAAGGATATATTGGCTGTAACACTTGATGAGGTCATTGAAGTTCCAAACTAGGATATTACCACATTGGACAGTGACAAACTTCAAGATTTTGGAGTGCTCTGTCAGAGGAAACCCATACAGAAGAAGATGATCCAAGAACATAGAGAAAACATGGCACTTCACAAGGCTAAAGAGATACTCCACCAACTAGTTCCTGAGGTGAAAATTGATGAAAATACTTCAGTTAAGGAATAAATTGCTATTCTCACCGATGCTATAACAGAGCAAGTTATAGAGGCAGAACAAGCAATGGAAGAGCAAGCAGAAAAGAAATATCAATTCAAAATAATTGATAAAATCAGCCAAGAAGTGGAACTGAACAAGGTAAAGCTCTCAGAACTCAGTGATGAATTGGAGCCAATGATTGCTGAAGCAATCACCTTAGTTCAAAAAATTTGCACACTAGAGAAATATGGAAAAGAGGACAGTGAAAAACTTGCAGAAATTGACTTAAATGTCACAAAGAGTGCACAAAGCCTAACCTCACAAGTTGATAGCATAAAGGCACATCATGACATGATCATTGAGGAAAATAGGCTAAGGCAAGAAATATGGGATGCTAAGACTCAATTCAGAGGTGAGATCATAGAACTTTAAGCACACATTTTACCAAATCTTACAATTCTGCAATAGCATATTTCTGAAGCAAGAAATCTGATAGAAACCTCAGAGATGTCTGTAGTAGACAGTGTATATGATATCCA
>MU216687.1:38170-48430 GCA_018584345.1 Thuja plicata | reverse complement strand
TCTAATGAATTTCAAGCTTTACATTATAAGATTAGGCAGCTCATTGATAGTAAAGTTATTTATATATCATGTGGCAATGAGTTATATTTCAATCCTATTTTCTCTAAATAACATTTATGTTCCTATTGTGGAGCTCCATATTATGTAAACAATGTTAGCCTAATCTTTGGGGGCTCATTGTCTTGCATAGTACTATGAGCGATATAATAGGTCACATTTCATCCTTATTCCTACACTTGGGGGCCAAGGATGCCATCTCCTTCTCTTCTATCTTTCCAGGATCCCCTTTTCCTTGGTAAAGCAGTATCTATCTATTATGTGATATCCAATCACACATGAAAATTTTGGTTTGCATTAAGGATCTATGTCCTTGATTATAACATATTTCATTGTTTGACATTGGGTTTTCATGGTTGATAAATATCTCACCTTGGAAATTGAATAATGTGTTATCCCTCACAAGGGTTAATTTCTCACTTCTTGCATGATATCTCTTTTCTACAACAACATTTCTTGATATAATTTGATATATCCCTTGCTTTCGCCCCTAGGGGGCAAGGTATTTTCTTTCTTCCTCTATCTAAGAATATACTTTCCTTAGCTTAGTGGCATTTGTTTATTATATAACATTATTTCTTTATAAAGATGTATGTTTTTAACTATGGATACCCTCTTATATAAGAGGTGATAGTCCTAGGTTATCACCTCTTCTTTATTTTCTCTTGACTTTGCTTTGGGTTAGAGTTTGACTCCTTCATTTTGAGATTCCTCTTCCTCTTCATTGCAAAGGGCTAGGTGATTGAATCTTAGGTCCCTCTTTTCTTTAGAAGATGACATTTTATCCTAAGCACTCCTCTATGGTGAGAGTCTTGTTGATGAGATCTCTTCCCTTTTTGAGGATCCTTTTTCCATAAGTGACATATCAATTTAATGATTATCTATGTTCTTGGATGAAAGGGTCAAGGCTCTTCGCAAAGAATATGGTATACATTGTTGTTAAACTGGATATCTCCTTACCTTGTGAAGTAGGTATCCTCTTTTCTCTTCCTTATCGTACCTAGTGGGTAGTCATGATAAGAATGGGGGGCATATATAGGGTCTCCCTTGTACTATAGTTTACACTATTTTACATTTTACAATATTCAAAATCCTTGAAAGGTAACGCAAATAAGTTGCCAAATCCTTAAGGGACATGCATTTTTACTTTTATTTTTGCTAAATCCTCAGAAGGTAATGCACATAAGTTGCTAAATCCTAAAGGGACACGCATTTTTACTTTTATTTTTGCTAAATGCTCGGAAGGTAATGCACATAAGTTGCTAAATCCTAAAGAGATATGTACCCTTTTAAATTTTCAATATTCTAAATCCTTGGAAGGTAACGCACATAAGTTGCTAAATCCTTAAAAGACACACATTTTATATTCATAGTGATACAAGAATGTAGATCTATGTATATTTTCAAAAGCCATCAGAAGAGGCATTACAATTACAAGCACAGTTTATGGGTGAACCTATTGGGCTTTCCCTCCTTGGTAATTCATAGTAAGGTGGGAATCTTACTAGGTGAGGTGATCGCTATCTCTTTTCTCTCTTTTTTCGCTTTCATGCTAGTAGGATTAGATCATGAAGCTATGTTATCTATAGTGTTTCTCTTGTCCTGCTTATGTAATAATGTATGTTTCCTATGATTGATTGCTCTTTATTTCCATATCTTTATGCATGTATGTAGAGTTAGAATCCTTGGTCTAGGGGCTCATGTCCTTGACTTAGTGATTTTCTACCTCATTGCGATCCACCAGAGTCTTTCTTCTAACTGTACCACAAGCATGTTCGATTTCCATACTTCTGCTAAAGTGGGAGCTTAATGTATGATCTTAAAATGGAAGCACTTCCATGATAACAATGTTTATCCCTCCTTAGGGGATGTTTTTGACCACCATCATATTGTCCCCTCATTTCTGCATCATCCTCTACTTCTGTGCCTGTTTAGGACCCTAATTGGGCTTTTTCAGGCACCTTCTATCCCACCTGGCACATTTTATAGGGGTTCTTACCCCTTGGGTGAAGTTCAACCTCGACCTTGACCTGGGTCTCCCTTTCAAATCTAGAAACTTGTCGGTTGCCGGAGGTCATCAAAAATTCATTTTTCTCGCTTCCGGGTCGGCTATTTTGGGTTTCGAAGCGGCAAATCCTAAATTATATTTAATATAGGTCCTCTTCTAGGGGAATGGGTTTAATTGGAATTTAATCTCCTATGTCATCCTCCTTAGAAGATCGTGCTCTAGTTTCATATAAAATGAAGTTTTCTCCTCCCATATTCTCTAAGCGATATTGAGCAAAAAGAAGTCTTCTAAGTGCAAAAAGCTCTAACCAAGATTTTGTCAAGAAGAAAAAGGTTCAAGAATCAATTTTTCTACATATTTCCAAGATTTCAAGGTGTTAAAGTCTTCCTCTCAAGCATTCAAGTCCTCCCTTGAAGATCAAGGATTCAAGCTTTCAAGCCTTTGAAGGGATTAGGTTCCAAAATTCAAGATTCATCATTCAAACCCTAGATCTAGGCATCATGGTGGTGTGATCTTCCTTCAAGATCCTTTGTCCATCCTCAAAAACTCATTCATTCTCTTCAAGGTGGATCCCAAGCATACAATCATGGAGGTTTATAGTTTTTATTGAGTCCAAGATTTCATATTTACATACTTGTTATATTTGAATTACAATTCTATATCTATTCAATATCATAGCTTCATTCTTAGATTCAATTCTACTACTTGCTAGCATCAGGGATAACTTTAAGAAACCCCCCTCTAGAAAAAAATATAAAATCTTGGTGAATCTTTCATTTTATTTTTAAAAAAATTAATTCATATTGGTGAATCTCTCAATTTTTTGGGAAAACAAATTATTTGTATAGGCGATTATTTTTTAATCACAAATTTTTGTAGAAAATATTGGCAAATCTCAAACAATAAACAAAATTTGATTAATTACCATTGAAAATAATTATATTTAAAGAAAACAGAGTTCTTATAGAAAATTATTAGGCTAACTACAAAAATATTTGATGGGTTTAAGGGAACTCTATAGTATCTAATTGCTACCATTTATTTAAAATATAATCAAATAATCCTCATTGTATTGTGTGAGATAAATGTGTCGTTATTTTTATTATTATAATAGGACCCAAAATTTCTTTAGTGTCATTGATTTATCAACAATCCAAAAGAAATCTTAGCCTCAATAAGCGTTCCAAATAAGGTAGTAACATTTTTGCCTCATGGAATATAATGAAGATCACTAGATTATGTTTTAAATCAATAATGACAACTAATATTGGTTACACAACCCTACTATAACTAATAGTTATGATATATTATTGACGAATTAATTCAGATTTCTATAATAACTGATAAAATCTAGGCAAATTGAATCTAACCATCTATCAAATATAAGGCGAATATTTGAGTTCAAATTTTTAATAAAATAAATTATTTGGCGATTTAAATATTTCTAAAATAAAATTTTGTAAAAATTTGGCAATTTAGGTCACCTTAAATCTTGAATTATTAGCCAAATTTGGATTCTCAAATTTCAAAAATTAGCCAATTGGCGAATATTAGCCACTAAAAAATTCACTGGCTAGCATTCTATACTTTATTGATTTCAAGGTTAATTCCTAAATCAGGGTTTGACTAAGGCAAACCCCTCCCCCCAACAAACAAACCTCTTTTTCTTGTAGGTACAGGTTTAGGATTGAAGATTTGAACCCAGATCTTGATACCCTTTTTCGCAAACTTTCAAGATCCATGAACAGAATTTCTGTTGGACTTGTGTAGGTCAAGGTCGAGATTATTGGGTTAGGGGTGACATTTGTGGGTCAAGGTCGACCTTTTTGTCAAGACGGTTTCAGATTGGAAAAATATTTTTGGGTTTTGTTCGTCGCTGCGTTTCAGTTCCGAATCATACTTCAGATTTTCTAGAAACTAAGTATAGACCTCAAAAACAACATTCTTTAATCTGCAATATTTCAAGGTTAGTGTATTTCTCCTATCCATTTCATTCCCATCCTTAATCATTATGAATATATGACACATTTACATTCATTCACACACATTTTAAGAGGGAAACCTAGGATCTCCCTCTTTATTCTTATTTCCAATAGATTGATTCATTTATCCATTGATCCTTTTGGGTTGATCGATTTGGATCGATCCTTTGTGCATTTGAGAATAAAGGTGAATGTCTTATTTATCCCTCCACTCTAAACAATAAATGTAAGGTGATAAGTGATTTGAGTATCAAAACACTCTTATTCTATTAACATCATTTTCCACCTTACACTAATCATTTTAATAAATGAGAAGAAAAGCGTTCTTAGGTTTTTGAAATACAAAAATGAAAATGGAGGCCAAGACAGGGGGATGGAAACCTAAAAAACCACAAGTCATTACCCTCTTTCCCACTCTTTTAGCTTTGATAACAATCTACAAACATAAGTTAGGCTGTCCAAAATATCAAAACCACAACTATTTAAAGTGTTAGAGATTAGGTAATGTAATACGCAAAATCTTTGACTAGATACGATCCTAGAAATACAGGATATGATGCAGTTTACCAGATGTGAGCCTATGCTACCAGATGTGATAGATTGGTGACCAAATGCAAGCCTATACTGAAACTGACCCAGGAAATTCTGGATGCGAGCCTATATTTTTGCGATGCGAGGGTGTATCCCAGATGTGCTTTTAAGGCCAGAAACGAGCCTGTACCTAAATTATGGGAAGACAAATTAGCAAAAAATGAACTTAAAATGAGGCAAAATCTGAAATCATGCCCCATGATGGCCGCCAAAAATGTGTGTGAAATAGTGCACCTATTACCTGCAACACAACACTTCAATAGATCATTGTGTTAGTGAAATTAGGGTTAGTAAAGCATGGAAATCCACTAAAATTGATCTATTTCTTTCTAACTAGGAGGAGTGTGAAAGATAACATAATAGCCCTCAGATTATGCCTTTTTCAGTGACATATACAACCTAGCATGAAAGATTCAATTAAAAATAAGAAAGATATCTGATTAACATGCATTCTAGCTCTAAAAAATCAAGATTATAACAATGCATAAACATGGAAGTTAAAATACAATATAAATCTATGTAAATCCTAATAGCATAACAATACTTTTCAATTCTAAAATTAAGGGCCATTTGAGCTCAAAATCTCATTCTATTTATAGAAGAAATGAGGAGAGAGAGGGGGACAAGGTTCACTAATGGAGGTGTGAAAACCATTAATGAGGTGTAAGAGGCATTAATGCCAAAGTCATTGATGAGGCATGGGCTTGAGGAATCTCCATTAATAATGCATTAATGGGAGTATTTGAGAAGCATGGTGGGGGTGTAATTCCAAGCTTGAGAAGGTGGACTTAGAGGGAGTCAAGCTTGAGAAAGTTGACTTTCTCAAGTGGGTTGAGTTCCTAATCATAAATTTAGGAATGTGACATCATTAGGAAGTGGGTTAGGATAGTATTAAGATAATGATTAGATTTACCATGGGGGGAATAGGTTGGGATGAGTTTGAACCCAGGGTTAAGGTGGTTGAGATAGGTTAGGCTAGGGTTTAGGGGTATATTAATGAAATGAACTATAATTAATATATTCATTCAAAAATAGGGAAATTAATTATTTAAGATTTTTATTGCTTTAGATAATTAATTAGGACTATAGCCAATTAATTAGATTAATTTAGGCTAGAAGATAGGGTTTTGCAAGTGATTAGATATAATTGAAATTTATTTAATTCCCCTTAAATTAATTAACTTAGGCAGGTATTGATTTGAATTGATTTGTGTTGAATTGATTGGTTTTGATTGGCTAAGATGATTAATAAATTTTTAGTGATTGAATCACTTAGGAGATTAAACTTGATTTGAATGAATTATGCCAGCCAATTGAAGAGTTATCTTGACATAATTTGGGGTATGATCACACTTAGGAAAAATAGGGTCTATAGTCAGAGTAGACCAAACCTAGGTGGTTACAGGATGAACCTGAGAAGGAAGGAAACTTGATGGTAAGAAGAATATTGTGGAGTAAAAATAATAAACAAGATCTGGTAAGAAATAGTTTGTTCAAGACCAGATGTAGAGTTGCAGACAAAGTTTGGAAAATGATTATTGATCGTGGAAGTTCAGAGAATCTAGTATCTAAGGAAATGGTTACAAATTTTCAATTGGAAAGATTGAAACAATCGAAGCCCTACCAGATTTCATGGATCAAGGATGAGAATATACTTATGATAAGTGAACAATGTTTTGTGAATCTAAAAAAATAGAAAGTATTATGATAAGGTGTTGTGTGATATTATGCCTATGGATTTTTGTCATATTTTATTGCATAGATCATGAAAATATGATAGGCATGCTATACATGATGGAAGATTAAAAAAATATACTATTCGGGTTGATGGCAAGTGGAAAATATTTATACCTTTGGTTGAAAAAATTGTTGGTGAGATATGTACATATGTGAAAGTTTGTTTGATGGAAGGTAGACATTTTGTTAAGGATATAAAGAGAAATGATGTATGTTTTTCTTTTGTTCTTTAGTTTTTTTGGAGGATGCTTGGTGAAGTACACTATCACTCAGTTATGCTTGTTTCTGAGTTCATTTTCTATCACTCAAGTTTGTCTTCTATTGCTTAGGTATGCTTGGAATGAGTCATGTTTCTTTGCTCAGGTTGTTCTTTGCCTGAGTCACTCTATTACTAAATTGTCCTTTGCCTGGGTTGATGCTAAGAAGCAAATTTTGCTACCTTTGATTGAATAATCTATTGGTTAGATATGTACATCTATGAAAGTTTGTTTGATGGAAGGTAGACACTAAAAAGAAATGATATCTATTATTATTTGATTCCTAACAAACTGAGTAAGAATACAAAAGATGACATTCCTGCAAAAGTTGAAAAGTTACTTACTGAGTACAAGAAGATAATTTCAGATAATGTATATAATGGTTTACCACTAATGAGAGATATCAGACACTATATGGATCTAATTCCTGGAGCTATTTTACTAAACAAAGCACCACATAGGTTTACACTGACCAAGAATGAAGAGCTTAACTGACAAGTTTATGAATTGTTGAACAAAGGGTTGATCCGAGAAAGTTTGAGTCTATGTACAGTACCTGTTGTATTGGTACCTAAAAATAATGGAGAATGGTGAATGTGCATTGATTCAAGAGTAATTAATAAGATCACAATGAATTATAGGTTTCCTATACCGAGAATGGATGACATGATGGATTGTTTGAGTGGAGTAAGATATTTTACCAAAATTGATTTGAAGAGTGGATATCATCATATCAGAATCAGAGAAGGTGATGAATGGAAGACTGCTTTCAAGACAAAGGAATGTTTGTATGAGTGGTTGGTTATTCCTTTTGGTTTAACTAATACACCAAGTACATTTATGAGGTTAGTGAATGAAGTTTTAAAGAAATTCTTGAATAAATGTGTGATTGTATATTTGGATGGTATTTTGATATTCATTAAGACTAGGGAAGAGAATTTGATGCATATAAGGCAAGTGTTGTAGAGATTGAAAGAGGAAAATTTGTTGATAAATCTAAAGAAGAGTTCCTTCATGAAATAAGAACTTGAGTATTTCAGTTTTTGTAATTTTAGCTGATGGTTTGAAGATGGATCCTGAGAAGGTTGAACCTATACTTAGTTGGCTTATACCTAAGAATGTCAGTGAGGTAAGATCATTTCATGGATTGGCAAGGTTTTACAGGAATTTTATCATAAATTCTAGTTCTATTTGTAATTCTATGACTGAGACAATGAGAGGAGACAAAAGAGAATTTAAATGGACACATGGAGATGATAAGATTTTTTAGACTTTGAAGTTGAAGGTTGCTAAATTACCTGTTAGAGCTGAGTTTCTAGTTTTTGATGCTAAAAAATACACACAATCAAAAACCAGAAACTCAGCTCTAATTCAATGGATTGTGGAAATCTTATCGATTAAATTACCTGTGTTAGCATTACCTGATTTCAATAAGGCATTTCAAGTTGAATGTGATGCAAGTGGAAGTGCAATTGGAGCTGTGTTTACTCAAGAAGGTAAACATGTTACTTTCTTTATTGAAAATTTGAATGATGCTAAAAGGAAATATTATGTCTATGATCAAGAGTTCTATGCTATAGTTCAAACTATGAAGAAATGGAGACATTATTTGATGCGAAATGAAGTTGTGTTCTATACTGATCATAAGTCTGTGAAATATTTGGGTAGTCAGAATGAATTGAATCAGAGACATATGAAATAGGTAGAATATTTGCAGAGTTTCACATTTGTGATAAAACATAAGAGTGGAGTTTCTAACATAGTTGATGATGCATTAAGTAGAAGAAGAATTTTGTTGACTGAAATGTGAATTGAAGTTCTTGGTTTTTATGACATGAAGAGTTTGTATGAAAGTGATCTTGATTTTTCTGAGCAGTGGAGAGTGTGTAGAGCACCTAATTAAAATCAAGATGATTTCATTCAGGAAGATATTTTGTTCAAAGGTATTCAGTTGTTTATACCAAGAGGTTCAATGAGAACTAATCTAATAAAGAAGAAACATAGTAGTGGATTGGATGGATATTTTGGTATGTATAAGACATTGAGTTTTCTTAAGGAAAGGTATTTTTGGCCTCATTTTTATAAGGATGTTCAAAAATTTGTGAAAATTTGTGGAGTTTTTCAAGTTGCAAAAGGAGCGAGTTAGAATACTGGTTTGTATACACCAATTACTGTTCCCGAGGAACCTTGAAGTGATATCAGCATGGATTTTGTTCTTGGCATACCTAGGACAGCAAGAGGTAATGATTCCATATTTATTGATGTGGATAGATTTTCTAAGATGACACATTTAATACCATGTAGGAAAACATCAGATGCAGTACATGTAGCATACTTTTCTATAAGGAGATTGTCAGATTGCATGGATTACGGAGGAGTATCATCTCTGACCGAGATAGTAAATTTGTTAGCTATTTTTGGAGAACACTCTAGAAGTAGTTGGATACTGATTTGATGTATATTTCTACATTTCATCCACAGACTGATGGAGAAATAGAGGTTGTTAACCAAACTTTTGGGTAATTTTTTGAGATGCCTAGCTGGAGACACACCAAGTAATTGGGATTTGATGTTGGCACAAGCAGAGTTCTCATACAACAGTTCATTGAATATAAGTACTAGAAAGACACCTTTTGAGATTGTTTATGGCACACAACCAAGGGGTATATCAAACTTGAGAGATGTTGTTGGAGAATAGAAAATAAGTGTTGAAGCAAATGAATTTGTTGAGTTCATGAAGACATTACATGAAGTTGTAAAATAGAAAGATCACACATTAGTCAAAGAGGGGCAAATGTATGCACCCTAAAATGGTTGCCTAGACTATGGGCCCCCATTCTTCAATTTATCAAATGATAGAATCAATTTATCAATTCCTTAATCAATGCTTTGCAACATTTTCAATTCAAATCAATTTGCTAGATCAAATCGTAATTAATTCAATTATTTCAATACTTCCTAAGGTTTGATCATTTCATCAATTATCTTATCTAATTAAAAGAAAACAATTCTTTTTTATTAAATAAAATAATCTTATTTAATTAAAATAAGAAATTTTAATTAAAAAAGATTATTTTATTTAATTAAAATCTCTCTTAATTAAATAATATTATCTCATTTAATTAAAATATCCCTTTTAATTAAATTAAATAATCTTATTTAATTAAAACAAAATCCCTCTTTTAATTAAATAAAACTCCCACTTAAATCCCTCTTTGTTGAAAAAGGAAATAAATTAAATAAAAATAAATAAAGTTCCTTTTTTTACACATCTTCATAAGTGGTGGGCTTTTCGCCTCTTAATCTCCACCGTCCATTCTTTATAAGGAAACCTATCCTTCTCATTTGGGTAATCAATGAATAAATATTTTATGCTAATGTTATGTTGTAGGTTTGGAGAGAAATTTTGGAGGAGATTTTGAGCACTTGAACTTGGATATTGCAACTTCTTTCTTCTTGTCTTCTTCTTTAATGCCCCATGGCAATCCATTTATATTAATCTTGCACTTGCATGTTAGATTAGATTCATGTTTCCTTTCATATATTAATCTTGCATTTGTATTTCCTTTCATAGAATAATCATGCATTGTTATCATATAGATTAATTTCCTTTCTTGCATTGTTATCA
>MU216687.1:19610-38115 GCA_018584345.1 Thuja plicata | reverse complement strand
TTTTATGGTGTACTTGCATGGGCACAAACTAGGTCAATCTGAGGGCCTCCATTACAAACCCTTGTACTCCATGAATAGAGAGCTATGAGTCACCATTCGAGATCTCATTCTTGAGCAATCTTGGATATAATGATTCATAGAAGTGTGACACATTTTTAGCACATAGTAATTAGAAATACAAAGATAGTGCAGACATATCAAGAAGACATAAAACATATAAATTTGGTGATAAAGTAATGGTTCATTTAAATAAAGGAAGATTTCCTATTGGAACATATCGTAAATTGAAGATGAAAATATTTGGTCCTCGTTGAATACTGAGAAGAATTGACAGTGTAAATTATTATGAAGTTGAATTACCCGATGACATTGATATATCACCTATATTCAATATTTCAGACTTATATGAATATCATGAACCTGATGAAGAAGTGACAGTACCAAGTGATTATCCTAAGAAGAAGATAGAGCAAGTTGAGAATATTTTGAAAAAAAGAATTGGCATAAATACAAGAGGAAAGGAATACATGGAATATCTAGTAAAGTGGAAGGACAGACCGATTGAGGACTCATCTTGGATTTCTCAATCTAAGTTGGATTAATTTTAGGTTAGACCTGATACATGATTCAGGGAATCATTTCTTGTAACCCTAGGTGTTTGATGTAGGAGCATCTTGGGTCCGTGGCAATCCCGCTCCACCAAAAATATGTTTGCTTTTGTTCTTTAGTTTGTTTGTAGGCTTCTCGATGAAGTACTTTGTTGCTTGGGCTCTATAACTCAGTTATGCTTGTTTCTAAGTTCATTTTATGTTGCTTTGGTTTGCCTTCTGTTGCTCAGGTATTCATGGCCCGAGTCATGTTTTTGTTGGTCGAGTTGTTCTTTTCCCGAGTCACTCGGTTGGTTGGTCATCCTTTGCCCGAGTTGTTTATTTTGGAGTTGGATCTGTTGGTCGACTTCAGCATTTAATTTTTGTGGCTTAATTAATATGGAGTCTTTCTTTTGGATCTATGTGGACCTAAATCTGGGTCACACTTATGGATTTGAGCACTGACCTCTCTGGTGGACTCTTGTATATATATTTATTTCTATGTTCTTAATTTAGGGGGCAGTTTTTTTAGAAGATAGAAGAGAAAGGATTGAATGATCTGTAAGGTAGGTCTGTGACCTCACATGTATGAAGATAAATTTATAATTCAATGAATATATGGACGAAACTAGGAAGTCCTTACAACCCAGGATGTAATGACTTTGATCAATTAATAAAAAGGATCCTATTGTTTCTTCTCTCACTGTGTTGTTGTTGTTTCTTCATTGTGTCTGCAAGTTGGTTTTGTAGTTGGGAGAACCTTTGGCCCCGCTGCCCTACCTACCTTGCCTAAGATTCTTAACAAAAAAAGTGAGAAAATAGAAGATAAGGCTCCTAGAGAGGTTGAGAAGTTGCTCACCGAGTATAAGGACATCATTAAGATAATTTACTTGATGGTTCGCCACCGATGGGAAATATTAGTCATTGTATGGATTTGATTCCTAGAGCTAGTTTGTTGAGCAAGGTACCACACCGATTGACACTGACCAAGAATGAGGAACTCAACCAAAAAGTTCATGAGTTGTTGTAGAAGGGTTTGATCAGAGAAAG
The DNA here is from genome assembly GCA_018584345.1 of Thuja plicata. NCBI lineage: Eukaryota > Viridiplantae > Streptophyta > Pinopsida > Cupressales > Cupressaceae > Thuja > Thuja plicata. The sequence continues at coordinate 36,478 of MU216687.1, read as the reverse complement.
TTTGAGTCTATGTGTAGTACCAGTTATGTTGGCACCTAAGAAGAACAAAGAATGTTGAATGTGTACTTATGTAATTATTCCACATATTTTTTTCCTAAATGGACAGTTAGGTTAGTTACAATGTTTGTGCAGTTAAATGGACAGTTAGGTCAGTTACAACGGTTGACAAGTTAGGTCAGTGTATATGTTCAGGTGGATACTTTTTCGTGTGCAATCTAGGTGGATGTTTGGCACATATTGATGTATTCTCAATTTAGTTGGTTTGTGGTTTAGAGATTCACAATGCATTTTTAGTTATATTAGAGGGTGTTAATGGTGTTCTTGAGGTTTGACATAAGGGAGCCTGACAATTCCTATCACTTGGATGAGTTTGGATGTGTTTTTGCTATTCATGATGCATATGGATGTTCTTAGATTCTATGCTAGCTGAGTTGGTGGTCCACATCATATTTTTGTTCTTGGTTGACTTTATGAGTAAATCATTTTGTGAAGTTCGAGGCACAATTTATGGAAAGTGTTATGAGCTTGAGGTTTTTGATAGGGATTATTTTTGAGGTTTGGTGGTCAAAAATTAATTTTTATTTTTAATTTTGTCTTGTGGATTTGGATTTTAAAATGATGGGGGAACTGACCTTTTTTAGTTTTTAAGGTTGAGAAATATGATATAAATAGGGAAAAATTTTGTGGCATAGACGTGTTGGATATCTTGTTGAGAAAGAGTGCAAATATTTGGACGGTTGATTCACTCATTTGAAGGAGTTAGAAAGGATTTTTGAAGAGATCTTATTATTCTTCATTGGAACTAAACTAGGCATATGGTAGATGCTATTATTTAATTTAAAAATCTCAGATTGATCATTATAGTGATCTTATAAGGCAGTGAGCCTTCCATAGGGTTTTATCCTTTTTGTATTTGAGAATTGAGATCTAGGTAGTGTGCATGAATGGATGTGCATTTCCAATTTTAATATATGTTATACTTCTAACAAGGTACAAATAATCTTGTGGATCTTCATCCCAACCTTGATTTTTCTGCTAACGTGGTTTCCACGATAACAAATTGTCTGTTAAATTATTGTGGATGTATTTTCAAATTTTTGTATGCATTATTAACCATTAAGATCAGAAGTCAGGGGTTTAAGGTTTAAGGGTTTTGAAAGTTTGAAGTTTTTGGAACAACTGATTCACCCCCTCCCCCTCATAGTTGTTTTCTGCCATATTTCCTACAATTGGTATCAGATCTTGGTCCCTCGGAGAAAGCCTAACAACTTGAGTGAGATCCAAAGATGGGAGATTATAAGAAGGATAGTCCAAGGTTTCATATTTTTTATCTTAAATGAATAGATGAAGGCTATTGGAAGATTACCAAGTCTACTTATGCTGCTGTGACAACTCCTACTACTCCTACTAAGATTAGTGATGCAAAAGAAAACATCAGGGAAAAGGAAGCATTATTAAGTTCCTTGACTTATACTAAAATGATAAATGTCATGGAATTGGAGATGGCCAATGAGATTTGGAAAAATTTGCAGATATAAAGGAGATAAGGAAGTCAAGATTGCCAAGTTTCAGAGTTTGAAGGGAGATTATGATAATGTTTCCTCTTTCATGCTTAGGGTAAATGAGGTGGTGTGTGGAACCATATGTACAGGAGGTACTTTAGAAGATGATGAGATTTTTGCTAAAATACTAAGATCCCTGTCCCCTGCCTACAAACACAAACTTGAAGCTATTGAAGAAATTCAGAGAGTGACAACTATAACAAGAGACAACTTGATTGGAAAGCTTACTACTTTTGAGTTAAGTGATTTTTGTGGTGCATTACCTATGGTGGAATCAGCATTCAAAGTCACTATATCTTGAAGGGAAAAGAAGAGATTAGATTCAAGACAAGGATCCACAAGGAGAATGTAAAGCTATGAGAAAGAGATGAAATAAATTGAAGAAGAAGAGTGAGAAATTCAAGAGTTGGAAGCACCAATTGATAGAAGATTTCCAAAAGGTTCTGGTGAGTAAAAAGAAAAGATGCCCCTTAAGTTTTTTTCATGCAATAAGATAGGACATTTTACATCTAGATGTCCACAAAGGGTTCAAAATTTCAAGAATAACAAACCTACTGTTTCAAAGAAGTGTTACTAGGTTGTTGATGAAGGAGTTATAGAAGATGAATCTGATGATGCTAACAAGAAATATGATGAATTTAAATTCATTTCTATTAAGGAAGAAGAAGATCTACCTAAAGATCCTATGCCTACTAGTTCTACAAGTTTTTTTGAAGAGAAAGCCCTTGCAGCTCAAGTTGTCAAAGAGGATAAGTGGGCGATAGACAATGGATGCTCTTATCATATGACTGGTGATTAGAGAAATTTTGTGATATTTGAAAGGTATGATGGTGGTATTGTGAAATGGGGACATAATTCAAGTGGTATAATCAGAGGTAGAGGTTCTATTTCTTTGGATGGAAAGAATAATACTTATGATGTGTTCTATGTGAATGTTTTAAAACATTATCTTGTTAGTGTTGGACATATGATGGACAAAGGTTATGGCCTGAATTTCAAGAATGGTAAGTGCAAGATTGCGAATGACTCAGGGATAGATATTACATTAGGAACAAAGACAAAAGGTAACATATTTTATTTGAATAGTGGTCAAAAAAGTTATTTGATTGCTCAAATAGAAGAAAGATAGTTATGGAAAAAGAGGTTGTGTCATGTGAACTTTGATAATATTGTGGCTATAATTTCTACTTATGTTGTTAGGAATCTTCCTAGGGTGAAGAAACCTATGAATACTATTTCCAAAGAGTGTCAATAGGGTAATAAAAAAAAATTTATTTTCCACTCTAAGATTGAGAACTCATATGAATTGTTAGACCTTTTTCATACTGATTTGTTTTGTCTTGCTAAGATAAGAAGTATGCAAAGTGATAGATATTTCATTTTGCTCATTAATGATTTCTCTAGGATGGTATGGATAAATTTCTGAAGAGAAAAGTCTGAATATTTTGACAAATTTAAGCTCTTTAAGAAAATGGTAAGCGACTGAAACGGGATTGAAGCTTAAGTCTTCAAGATCAAACAGAAGTGGAGAATTCATAGCTAGTGATTTCAATTCTTTTGTGAAAATAATGGAATAAAGAGAGAGTTATCTCCTCATAGGAATCCATAGAAAAATAAAGTTGTGGAGAGGAAGAAAAGGTCTATTTGTGACACTCCTAGGACCATGATGCTTTAAAGAAATGTCCTGCATATATTTTGGAGAGAAGAAGACAAAATTGCAGTCTACACTCTCAATCGGGTGCAAATAAAATGAGACACTAGTAAGACACCTTATGAACTTTGGTGTGGAAATGTTCCTACAGTCAGGCATTTCAGAATTGTTAGTAGTAGATGCTATATCAAGAGAGATGAGGATATACAAAAAATTTGATGCAAAAAGTGATGAAGGTTTATTTCTTTGATATTGTACCAAAATCAAGACATGTAGGTACTACATCAAGATGTTGAAGAAGATAGTGGAGAGTGCAAATGTCAGAGTTGATAAAAGTCTAGGGAATCTATCCGGATTTGGTGGTTATGATTCTCATGATTAGAATGTCAATTTAATCATGGAAAACAACATAAAGTTTAGAACAAATTCCAAAGTGGTCTGGTGATTTTCGACAATGAATCCTATACAAGAGGAGAGGAAGCAACACAAGAACTAAGGGTAAGGAATAATACACCAAGGTATGTCAAATTGAATCATTTTGAAGATATGATTATTGATGATAGGAACAAGGGTATTTAGACCTGGAAAAGGGTTGTAGAAGATTAGATTTTCTTGGTTTCTAAAATTGAACTAAAAGATAATCACTGGACTACATTTATGGAACAAGAGCTTGTGATTGCAAAAGACTATCAGGAGAAGCTCATGATCAATTTAGCCAAACTTGATTAAAAGTCAGAGGAATTTAGTAGACAAGAGTGGTATTAGATTTGAAAAGGGAGTAAGTTCTAGATCTGGTCAAGACAAGGCTAAAATTAAAAAAACTGAACAAAACTAAGAACACTTTGGCGAGATTACCTAAAACTCAAAAATGCAGTGGTAAATGCTTTGTTTGTGGTAAGTATCATCATAAATTTATGGATTGCTGAAAGATAAATAATTTTTATAGTTGTAAAAGGCATGTTCATGAATCAAGTATAAGAAGTGGTGTTAGAAGAAAGAATAATATTGTCAAGAGGGGAAAGTTAGATATTTTGCATGCTTTATATTTGGTCACATTCACAGTCAATGTGCACCAAAGAAGAATGAGGAAAGTGGATAGAAAATTGTTATGAATTTCAGATGTAACATATATGAACACATTGTAAAATATTACACAAGGAAGAACATGAAAAAATGTGGTCTAGTAGGCATGGACAAGAATGTACAAAAGAATGATCAAAATTAAGAAGCAGAAAGTTTATAGGAAATGTCAGAATGTCAAAAGAATGTAGAAAGATGACAAAGGAAAAGAGAAGATAAGAAAGGATAAAGGAAAAAAGCATATGAATATGTCAAAGAGAAAGAAGAGTAAGGATAATGCGGGGGGTGATTGCCCCTCCTAATTAAAACTAAAGATGCAGAGTTGTGCATCAGTCTGTGGTCTTAACAGTTAGAGTAATTTAGTAGATAATTGTGGTCTTATATTTGAAAAGGGATTAAGTTCTAGATATGGTCAAGACAAGCCTAAAAGTAAAAAGAAAATGAACAAAACTAAGAACACTTTGGTGAGATTGCCTAAAACTCAAAAATTCAGTGGCAAATGCTTTGTTTGTGTTAAGTATCATCATAAATTTATGGATTTATGAAAGATAAATAATTTTTATAGTTGTAAAAGGCATATTCATGACTCAAGTATAAGAAGTGGTGTGAGAAGAAAGAATAATATTTTCAAGAGGGGGAAAGTTAGATATTTTGCATGCACTATATTAGGTCACATTCATAGTCAATGTGCTTCAAAGAAGAATGAGGACAATGGATAGAAGATTGTTATGCATTTCAGATGTAACATATATGAACACATTGTAAAATATTACAGGAAGAAAGTGAACAAATGTGGTCTAGTAGGCATGGACAGGAATGTACAAAAGAATGATCAAAATTAACAAGTAGAAAGCTTATAGGAAAGGTCAGAATGTCAAAATAATGTAGAAAGATGACAAAAGAAAAGAGAAGATAAGAATGGATAAACGACAAAAGCATAGGAATATGTCAAAGAGAAAGAAGAGTAAAGATAATGTGAGAGGGTGATTTCCCCTCCTAATTAGAATTAAAGATACAGAGTTGTGCATCAGTATGTGGTCTTAACAGTCTAATATTATGATACAGATTGATGTGAGGAAGTTGCTCCTCAAGGGGAATAATTAGTTGTTTTATTATTATGGTGCTTATTGTCCTCAGGGGGAGAACATACAAAGCTAAAGGATAATAGATGATTATGTCTTTGTCTGTAGAAAGGGGAGTAGAAGGAATGAAAAAAAATCTTGGAGATCAAAGGAGGAGTTATTGATTTCTTTTTTTCACTTCATATGCTTCCATCAATGCCAAAGGGAGACATTGTTGGGAAGATGCACATATGTATTAGAAGGCATATTAGTTAGATGTGTTGTCATTCATGTCAACATATCAGTTGGATAGTTTGGTCATGGTTTGGCCAGTGGTGCAATGTGATCTGAGGTCCGGTGAGGAAAGGTTATTGTAGATAAGTAATCGTGAATGTTAGGAGATGTTGTAGTGAGTCTGTACTTGGTCTATGTCAAGTTACAGAGGTCTGTATGAAGTTTTGAATGAGTTATGAGGTTAGGTGTGGTGATTTGTATTTCCTATTTTTAAAGAAGGTGATAGAGTGTTAGAAAAAGTTTTGGTGTGTTGCATATGTTCAAGTGGATATTTTTCTCTATGCATCTAGGTGGATATTTAGGACATCCTGATGTGTTCCCATTTTAGTTGGCTCATTGTTCATAGATATGCAAGGCATTTTTTTAGTTATATCAAAGGGTGTTGATGGTGTTCTTAAGGTTTGACATAAGAGATGCTAACAAATCTAATGAGTTGGATGGGTTCAAATGTTTTTTTCCTATTCAAGATGCATATAGACGTTCTTAGATTTTATCCTAGTTGAGATAGTAGTCCACATTGAATTTTTTTATCATATTTGAAGGATTTCTTAGTTAGTGGTATTTTTATTTGTGTTCTTGACCGACTTGATCAGTAAATCATTTTGTGAAGTTCGAAACACAATTTATGGAAAGTGCTATGAGCTTGAGATTGTTGATAGGGATTGTTGCTAAGGTTTGGTGGTCAAAAAATGAAATTGAATTGTTAGTTTTTGTGTGTTGATTTGGATTTTGAAATAAAGTGGGAACCGACCTTGTTTATTTTTCAGGGTTAATAAATTTGATATAAATAAGGTAAAAATTATGTGGTGGGAACATGTTGAATAGCTTGTTGAGAAAATGTGCAGACCTATTGAGGGTTGAATTTCTCATATAAAGGAGTGAGAGTGGATTTGAGCAGAGATCTGATTGTGCTTCATTGGAATAGACCTAGGCATAGGGTAGCTGTTGTTATTCAGTTCAACAATCTCAAACTATTCATCGTAGTAATCTTGTAAAGAAGTGAGCCTTCCATAGAGTTGTAGTCTTTTTTGTATTCGAGTAGTGAGCTCTAGGAAGTGTGTCAGAACGCATGTGCATTCCCATTTGTAATATGTTTTATACTTCTAAAAAGGTATATTTCATATTATGGGTCTTCATCCCCACCGTGGTTTTTTCTCTAATAGGGTTCCATGATAAAAATTTGTGTGCCAAAGTGTTTTGGATGTGTTTTTTGATTTTTGTATGCATGCTTAATCATTAATATCATAAATAAGGGTTTTAACCTATTTAAGGGTTTTGAAATTGTGATGTCTTTGGAACAACTGATTGACCCTCCTTAGTTTTTCACTGCTATATTTCCTACAAAAATACCTTAAATATTTAACATTCTTGATTTCTTGAATGCTCCTTGGATGAACAATTTAATATGATTAGATGAGATGGGCTACCAAAATGAGGGAAGCAACTTTTTATATATATCTCACCTAGCGATTTTAGGGTGCAAAACTTGAAGGAGGCCGACATGGATTTGGGAACCCTACTAAAATCAAGAGACTGTAGCATGATTCAAATTTGAGTCCAATCCTTGGGATCAAGGGTGAATCTTAGGTTAGGGGAGACCCAACTTGCCACATACCCATCTAGTGACCCCATGCCAGTCAATATGGGCTTAGATTTAGATTGTGAGCCTAATTTGATATGGCGATGCCCAAAATAAGCATAAAATTGAGGTATGATATGGGAATAATATACAAAAGGCCACAGATGATAAAATAGGGCCTATTAATGGAAGTAGTGACTGATTTGATGAAACAATTAAAGGGGCACACCTATAACTAAGGGTCCATATAGATATTTCAATCATGAGAGGAATATTTTTTAATAATTTATTAATTAAACGTATAATGAATTCCTATGATACATGCTAAAATGAAACACACTAAAATGTGTGCTAAGTAAGCGTAGAATTGGACACCTTAATCAAGGTGTATAATTTATGATGCTATAATTGTTTAGCTAATTTATACCTTCAGTTATTTTTCCTTATCGTTTATTATATATTATTGGGCCCAATAAGTTAATCACAACATCCTTCCAACCCAATTTCGGGTATGGATTTAATCTTCAAGGTAAGGGGTGCATAGGCGGTACATGATTTTTTTGTAGCTAGCTACCCATCACTTCATAGATAACATAACTATAAGGATTGACACTCCTAACTCAATAATTTAAAAAATTCTCATGTCTCTTCTCTATTTATCTTTGATAGATTATAATCTCTCAACTTTAAGACAAGGGGTTACTTTATCCTTTGAGCCACTTTTTTTAATAATTCTTCCATTTTCTTATCGTAACAATTTAAACCTATAAAACTAAGAAAAATTAAATAAATAAATATAACAAACTAGCTTCATAGGTTCATTCCACCTATCACTAAGTTGGAAGCCAAAAATTAGATGGAGAAAAATAGGCAAAACCCTTTTTCAAATAGTTAGTATACCCAAGGTGGGAATTTACATGTCAACCTTAGAAAAGAGAAGAAGACATGATGGATCAACTATGGTATTTTCTTAGGTTTTGTAAGCTTACAAAATAACCCTAGTCAAATCTATCTAGATCACCTTGTAAACTTGAATACAATTTTTTTTCAGGAAAATGTATAGAGGGAACTATATTCTTCCCCAACTTTGACCAATCTAAATTGTGTAGCATTATTGGAAAAAAGTCATAGTTACCTCTTCCTTCAATTGCAACACATAATCATAATTTCCCTTAACATAAATTAAATTAAACCTATAAATTTACAACACAATAACCCATAGTTGTGCATCTACCTTCTAAAATTTATTGTATAAATATTCAAAACAAAACAGCCACCTACCCTTTTAAATTTATAATTAGATAAAGTGAGAGGGGGGTATGAACCCCTACAAAGTAGCCATCGGCCAAAAGGAAGAGGTATCATGATGAGTCATAAATCCCAATAAAAGGTCAACACTAAACCAATAAATCCCAATAAAAGGTTAACAATAAACCAATATTAGAACTAAAAAACAAAAATAACAAAGAGCCAACGGAAATAGAAAAACCACGTCCAAAAGAGCCAATGAAAACATGATGGGGATCATGATAGAATTCTACTTCTGATTTAATTCTTTCAACTATTGAAGAGAAGAACCTCTTTTATATTTACCTTGAATAGGGGATAGATCACCTAGAGACTTTAGGAAAAAACCAGGTGTAGCCTCCCTTCTTTTCCTCTTGGCATAATGATGCTCCAACTCCTCTTGGAGAATCTACATGGAGTCGGTTGACTTATGCACTATTTACTTACTTTAGGAGAACACCTCATCAATATTTCCTTTTAGCTGCTTGTGACTTCTATAGTCGCAATAGCATGCAACATTTCCTTCTTTTCCTTGTTAGAGGTCATCGTACCTCTACTGTTGTCCTTGGCCTTAGCCTTTAGATTATCCCAATTGTTTAGTCTATTAGCTAGGTCATTAATAGAATGTCAAATCCTCTCATCATGAGTAACCTCATAGCAATCCCCAACCCTTGCATCCGCGTCTGCCAATTCTTAAAGTCCATTAATTTTACTACTAGGATTTTGTAGTTGTGCCAAAAGCCAATGAATTACCTAGTTCGTCTTGGTGTAAGAAACACACAAATCATCAACTTTCTCCATAATATCTAGCAATCCAATATCTTGATGTGTAGAAATGTGGGATGGAGGGGGACAAGGGTATGCCAAGAGGGGCTGGGAGACCACCTATGAAAATTAGTGGTGGAATTATCAGGGGTCCAATCTAGAGCAGTTAACCAAGAAGAACAGGAACCATCCAAAACCTCCTAGGCTTGAAAACCAGCCATATTTTTATCCTTTGACACTTTTTGTTGGCGTAAACCATATTACATTGTCCGTTTAGTTCGGTAACTATAGTAACTCTTTAACTGTCCTCAACGGACTGCAGATAACATTGTATAAATACCCCTTCATGTTATTGAATAAAACATAAAGTATTAAGCCCTGCCTTCATATGGTATCAGAGTGGTTTTGGATTTATGTTCTTCTGTGAGTCTAAGAAGTGGTGACGAACATCAAAACAATGCGATAAATTATGTAGCCAAGTTGCACAAATACGAATGGAGAGCATCTATGTGATCCATCAAAACGTCTGCCACTCCTCCCGTATTTGGTCCTGCTGAAAATTTGGCCCATTTTCATCCACTACATACAGCCCGTGAGAGTTTTTGAAAGACAGTAATATTATCTCTAAATGAAATCTGATTGATTGATCAGAATGGTAGATACCTAGTGATCGTGTGTATTAATAGGGCAGTTTTGTGTTCTTGGCGCAAGTTCTGGGAAGTATTACATTGTCGAGGGCGACTAAAAGTGAGTTCCTATGCCAGTTCTTTTTGCAGTATTGGATTTTCACGACATCCACTGGGGTATTGTTGTGACCAGAATCAACGATTCAAGTTGCACTCAATCTGGAAATTTAGTAAAGGAGTCTACTACAATGTAAACTGTTTTCTTTGATTGGCTTGCAAAGAAATTGATTTGTACGGGAGAAATTCATCTCTATAAATGGTGGAGTCATTTGTCAAATTCTATTTGCATGCAATTGGTTGGCATCTTTTTTAGTGTGATGACTCTCGTTTTTAGCGTGACGACTTCCTCTGAAACTGGCGATTCTTTTCATTTGACTTCGGCTTCTCTGAACAGCCTTTAATTTCGCCTTGGTGGATTCGTAAACTTTGACTGGGCTTCAACGTTCTTTAGTAGGCAATCCACACGTTGGCAGCTGGGATCTAATTCTTATTTAGCGGTTGTTGATTCACTCTCATATCTCTATATTGTTGGATCTCCTCTTTGTAGTGAGTCTAATATATCTTTCTTTTGCTGATATACAAGAAGTGACTTCACAACCTTTCTTCGAGTCTTTCATATGCCTAGGGCATTGCTTTAAAAGAAACAAGTGTTTGATTGGTTTTGAACAAAGCAATTTGCTTCAATGGAGAAATAAGGATATTTTTGGAGACTCTTTTATAATGAGGCTAATTAGAGTGCCTAAAGTGATCTTGGGAGCTAATTGTTCTTGGTTATACATTTGTTAAGATGTTCAAATTGAATCATCCTTTTCAAGGAGATTCAAAATTGTAGCAACTTCTTCAATATCTCACAACTCCAGCTGAAGATATATGGCTATGAGTGACTAATTTGAGCGAATGACATGACTATCCTCAATGGAAGAATCAAGGCTTGAGCCTATTTATTCTAAAAATTTTACCAAGGGTTGATGAAGAAGATTCAAATGATGGTGACGTTGTTATTAATGAATGTACTAGTGATTCTAGTAATGTATTATAACTTTAAGCTTTCAAAATCTTGGAGGGTGTGAGCATCGAATGATGGAGGCACTTCCATCATCTCAAGTTAGCTTCTCACTTTGAGATGGTATTCCGCATGAGAAGCATTTTTGGGTTTTGCTGACAAATTTGATGAATGTGTGTCTTATGAAACTCATTTTGAAGATACATTTTGGATTTGGTGTTGTACTCAATATGGATTGTTGTCGAGCGAGCTTTAGAGTATATGATCAAGGATTATACCCTTTCGCGGTCACTAGAAAATGATACAGATCTATCACATCTCTTAGGGACCATTATTGAATAATTCAAGACTCTTTGATTTGACAGTTTAGGACTGAGAGATTATGAACATAGCTAGAAGCTACACCTTTCTGAGGCTCAAGAGACAACTTGGTGGAGCCTTGCTTGGTATAGGATTTTCTACTTTAATAGAAGCCTTTTCCCAAAATATGTATTCATATTATGTAATCAGCATTTTTTGTTATGTAAGTTGTCAGGGGGGTCCCTAGGGCAAGATAAACTTGATGTTTTTAGGATCAATGTAATAAGTGGTGGTGGGAATGTCTGCATAAACCATATTACATTGTCTATTTGGTTAGGTAACTATAGTAATTGTGTAACTATCCTTAGTAGACTAACTGTCCTCAATAGACTCGAGATAACATTGTTAAATACCCCTTCATGTTATTGAATAAAACATCAAGTATTAAGACATGCCTTCACTTTTATAATTGTGGGTATTAGACAACTCCACAATAAGGGTGAGATCAAAATTAGGGCTAGCAGGATTCATACTAGTTGTAACAGATAGAAAAAAATGGAGTTTATAAAGTCAATAGATAAGCCAATGGTGGATGAGAAACCCACCCTTAGCTTTGGTCGTAGGCATAGATGGACAAAAAGAATTAAAAAATAGATAATGGAAAATTTGACATAACCTCATGTTTAAAATGACTAAGAATTTGAAACAACTAATATTGAAAGAATTTGAATCTACCATCCAACATATTACACTTCATCAAAACTAGCATCACATCATTTGAGTCACCTAGCAGATCCTCCCTATTGAAGTTATATTGTAAAAGAGATAATTTCTCAATGGCTATTAAAAATATTTTGAAGTCCTCTTTGTAGTGGTACTTTCTATTTTTGGGGATCATCGCACCATCCAACAGTAGCCTAGTAGCATCTGCAATAGACTCTATAAATGTAGTGAAAGACACCCAACCAATGAAAACTTTTAGACCTTATCCTAATAATGGATAACTTTTTCAGATATTTTAGGACCAAAGCCATGCATACCTTCAACGTAACCAAAGAGGTTCCCTTAACCAGCACACGCCAAATGACCATATTATTTTTTGCAATTATTAGGATTCACTTGAATTATACCCTAGATGAAAGGCCAAACAACATAGAGACCATGGATATGAGAAGTAACTTAGAAATAGAAAAAAGTGAAAACACAAAACAGGACAAGTGAACAATATAAAGAGAAAGAAATACTTGTTACCAAAAGAGAGAGGACTTCCTATCAAAAAATGATTAAAGAAAACTATAGGAAGGCCATTATTAAAATGGTAGTACAGGAATATTTAGGTTTTATCTCTGATTTGGTCATTCTGGATTGTAGAGTAAACATCCCCTAGAAGATTGTGCAAGAAAGACCATGTATGCAAAGAATTCATGAAGGGACCAAGGTTAGCTTGTCTATTTTTGACTTTCTTCCCTCCTAAAGGGTATGGGTGAATCTCACATATTCCATAAATGAAAAGATGTGGTAGCTTTTAGATACGAGATCTTTTAGGGTCCATCTCGGGGATGCTTCACCACAAAGCATAATGACAACATTTTTAATTTTCCTTCAATGATGATATGATGAAACCCTTTTCCTTTCATGAGGCATTTTCTATTAAAATCCACTCCCACCTTAGAACAATTTGAGGTTTGGATTCCCAAGTTAACCACATAGGCCAAGTTCAAATTACCTTTATCATCTTCAATTATACCAGCCCCACCTACTTGACCTAAGTTCCCTTTAGAGGGACCATCGTACCGTTTTAATAGTTATCCCTTATAAGAATTTTTTGTCACTTTTGAACTACTCTTTCATCATCCAATCATCTTATTTTGAATAGGATAATTATTTCATCTACCCTATAAACAATCCCATCCTCGAACCCCATTCACCTTATAATATAACCCACCTTAATCAATCAAAATATTCCTCCATCTCAAATATCATTTCCATCTATGACAAAACTAATTAAATATTTACCACCTTTGTCTATAATTCAACTAGTCTTGTCTAAACTAACCATACTTTTATATCTCTCATCATAATATCATATAGCATCTTACCTTCCACCATCTACATTTCAATGTATGTATCAATAATCATCATTTTGACAACAAAATCTATAACCCCTGAATGAATCCCAATTCATCTGTCTACAACAATTTTTCCAATAACAATAATATATACACCATATGTTCCAACCCACATATCAAGAACCATAGTATTACCTATAGTTCGACCACTACACATGCTAAATCCAACTCCAAGGAATCTCTTTTTGTAAGCATTTAAATAGATGGACACACTTGAGGGGATACAAAAAGTGATTACACAAAAAAATAAGACATACAAATTTAAATATCCCTACTCCTTCAATGATTAATAACACGAGTACCTTTCTACAAAAAAATTGAAATCCCAAAAATTAATAAATATAAAGGGAAAGAAAACCCATGTAGCCATATAAAATAAGTTTTCATGGAATGCTTATAGGGACATATATCTTACTACAATATTCTCTCAAAGTTTGGGAGGATAATAAAGTTAATGTTTTCTCACCTACCTCATGGAACCATTACCACATCTACAAAATTAGTTATAAATATTCTAAATCATTTCTTATATAGCATAGACCATTAACTTTCAATACTTGAGGTTTGTAATTTCAATCAACAAAATGGTGATATCTTCACTTCCTTCCTCCAATGATGAAGGAGTCTTGGTAGTCAGTTCCCTTGGTGTATACCACATTAATAATTCATTCATATTTCCATCAAAAATGTTATTCTAGAGATAGATTTTCACCTACAAGTCCTTTCTGTCGCAACCTTTTTATGAAATTATCGACAATAAGAGTTACCATAGAGAAAGTCCTTGTTTTCAAAGGTTGGATCAAAATCAATAACAAGGACATGCTACCCAAAGCAATGACAAATCATCATTTTGACCTAAAAACTAAGCACGACATAAGTGATAAGGTCAGTAATTCTAAAATTTTCCAAATTGTACCAATCACCTCAAATTAAACAAACCATCATACATATAATATGTCAAACCAAGACCCCTTCTAAATTTTAGATACACCTTTAGGCCAATATATAGAAATTAATATTCCAAGACTTCTTGATGAAAAATAGATAAATATTCATATACACAAACTTGTGATGAAACAAACTCACACCCAATGACATATGGAAAATGTATATTTTAAATACTATCATGTTAAAAACCATACCCCTTTCTAAATGCATGTATCTTAAAAGCTACGGCAAAGATCTTACCCATCATGATGAGCTTATAGTGGAAGGCTCCTCATATGTCGAGATGCAAACAGAATCGAACTGCCAAGGGACAAACCCCGTTAGATACTACATAAAATTTCTTTCCAGTTTTGTTAAAACTCAATCTGTACATGCAATACTCTATCATTCAAAAAAACATTTAAAAAAAAAGGTGTACGCTATCACGCCTTTCACTTACCAATTATTATTTATTTATTAAGATTTATCTCCAACTATTAAATTGAATATTATTTAAGGAAAATAATCGATTACTAACTTTAAATTTAAATCTGTATCATGATTTACATGCCTTGATGATAGTGATATAGTACCTGGGCTCTCTGTTAATACTATATACCAAAGACTTGGAGCTCCATCTTCTGCATATAGTAGAATGAATGCGTAAATCTCACAATCCTATCTGCATATAGTAGAATGAATGCGTAAATCTCAAAGTATTGGGGGACCAATGAATTGGGTGGCGGACCACAGCAATCATAGTTGAATGCCATTCTCAGCGCACATCTTTAACCAAATTTTTTATTGAACAAGACCTCATCACAGACTATAATAACAAAGGATTTTTTCCGTCTTCTCCTAACTCTTATTCAATATCTTTACAGTCAAAAACGTCATCATGTAGTGAACCTTTCAACTTATTTATTGATTAATGTTTACTACGGGTATGTCTATTGAGAGAATGATTGGAAAGTTAGACAGAAACATGTAAAATTTGTATAAAACATGGCTGAAAACTTAAATCTTAAATTTGTGAAAGTTGGGTTAGAGATTTTAGGGAGTCAAAGGATGGAGGATGGCATGATTAATTTCCCACAAGAGGAAAGACTAATGATTTTCCCACCAACTCCAGTTGTGTGCAGTAAGAACATTTACAAGTGGATGAAAAATTGGTATAATTACATTCCGTATTTATTTGGTGTGTTCATGTCGGCGAGGCACTGTTTTTGGGGAGCTGTCATTCACATAAAAGGGGGAAAAAAACAATGGGCATCCCATTTTGCTATTTTGTTTTGCTATTCAAGACAGTGGACGTTAATTCAACCGAATAATTGTCGCCAATACAGAAAGTAAATAGTGACTTATGGCGTGGATCTTCAGTTTCAAAAGGAAGAATTGCGTGTGCTTTTATAAGAAGGCTTCAATTTCAAATATTCTACATTGATTTGACAGCTTCATACACATTTGAGCTTTTTCATTCTGTATCCAAACAGCTTCATACACATTTGAGTTGTTTTATCCTGTATCCAAATATGATTTGTTATGTTACTTATCAAACAGGGAAACAAAACACCCACTTCTAATGTATGAAATTAGATTGATATACGAGAAACGTAATTAAGGGTTGGGGGCATCTCTCAAAGTTCAGATATTAGCGTGCTTTGTATATTTTATTTATATTGTATTATTTTTCCCGTTACAAGTAAGGTCTTCTATTGTTTGTCACAGTTGCAAGTGTTATCGTGTTGGAGATTTGCTTATGTGCAAATAATTGATTGTATGTTTGTCATTGATGACAACATATAATATACAACAGTGTTCTATATGAAATTATCAGTACAGATGTTCTGGAGCTATGCGTGTTTATTTCCATGGTGTATACATGTTCTAGATGCTATGTGCATTCACGCCGAGTCAGATATGAAGTTTCAGTTGAGTTATGTTAATCAGTTATGGTAGTTACAACGTCTGAAGACTATCTGTCTAAAGCTAACATAAATAAAGTGTTTCTTGAGTTGCGCCTATCTTTGGGATATGTGTGTTTGTATTAATGTTTACTATTGAGTTAGTGATGTTTATACAAAGGCGCCAAGTGTGTTTTAATAGAATCGTGGTATTGGAGTAAAATTGGTGAAGCCGACTTTGTGAAGCGTTGCGTCTGTTCAATTCGAGTTGCACGGTTCTAACTTTGATTGCATGGTTAGTTATGCCGACAAAGAAGTTGATGAAGTGTTCCCAAATATCGTCGTGACCTTATCCTTGGTGAAGATACATATAGCAGTTCAATTGTGTTCACTAAGTGTCAAAAATGAAGTGAAAAAGAATGGACAGAAGAGAACAGAAAGTCAGACAGAATAAGTTGAAGAACTATGTGAAGAAACAGAAGAAGATTACAATTCATTGGAACTGATCAAGACAACAAGTCTACTCAAATAGTTCATCTATCAGATATAGTGTATATCTGTTCTACTAAAGGTTGCAGCCTTCACCATTTTAGCAGTGAGCTTTTGGACAGTGAGTCCTCACCCCTAACAGGGTTACTTG
>MU216687.1:0-19560 GCA_018584345.1 Thuja plicata | reverse complement strand
TCATCTATCAGATATAGTGTATATCTGTTCTACTAAAGGTTGCAGCCTTCACCATTTTAGCAGTGAGCTTTTGGACAGTGAGTCCTCACCCCTAACAGGGTTACTTGTAAAAGACTCCTAACAGGGTCCGACCTTTAACTATGTCTCTGTACTTATTGCATTGTAAAGAACAATTCCTAACAGGGTTGCAAGATCTCCTAACAGGGATAATTATACTCAAGTACAGTACTTTGTGGGTGCTAATTCCCACTGGGATTTTTACCTATTTGGTTTTCACATAACCAAAATTATTGTGTTCTCTATTGTGTTATCTGAATGTACATTTGCTTATGTTAATTTATATCTAAGTGAAGAAAAGAATTAAAATAGTTGATAACTGATTCACCCCCCCCCCCCCCCCCCCCCGCCACCCCCCTCTAAGTTATCCTTTGGGACTATTCCAATAATTGGTATCAGAGCCAAGTGCCTTGGAGAGAAAGTCTAACAGCTTAAGGTAGATTAGATGGTATACTTCAAGAAAGAGAGTCCTAAGTTTGATGGAGAAAACTATCTTGACTGGAAGAACAAAATGATAACACATTTTCAGTGCATTGGATTTGAGATCTACGAGATTTCCACTCAAGAAATTCAAGTTCCCACCTTGAAAGACCTTGCAGAAGAAGACTCTACAATCAAACAAAAGGAAGTGTTCACTCAAAATGCAATCACCAAAGAAGCCCTAATCAATGCCTTATTCGACAGTGAATTTTGGAAATACTTAGAAGATATGTTTGAAGGAGACATCCAAGAAAAGAATGTGCGCAGAAAGACATGGAAGAAAAGATACAACAAATTAGAGATGCTACCTGAAGAAAACATTAGAGCCTACAATCAGAGAATTAATGAAGTGATTTCGGGTATCAGGAACAAAGGTGGAGAAATTTTAGAGGATGATATAATGCACAAACTAATGACCACATTGACAGCAGACTATGAGAGAAAGATCAATATCTCAGATGAGACTATGCAATTTTCAAAAGACTTCAAGAAGGAAACTTTGATCAGTAAAACTATCTGCATTTGAGATATCAAGATTGAAGATAGAACCTAAAAGTGAGACAACTTTCAAAGCCTCAGTCCACAGCAAGAAATCCATAAGCAGCTCTAGTAATAATGAAGAAGTGGATGCAGAACTAGAAGAAATCATTGCTATGATTGCCAAGAAAGAAAGGAAAGGTAAAGGGAAATATGAAGGACAACTACCATTCAAATATTTTTCATGCAACAAAGTTGGTCACTTTGCATTCAAGTGTCCTACAAGAGTTAGGAAGTTCAGATCAGATTACAAGCCCAAGTACACTAAGGAATGTTATCATGCTGAAGATGGTGTAACTGATGACGATTTAGGAGAAGATGAAATTGGTTTCGTTGTCATTAAAGACATTTAGAAGATGCTTGAAGAAATGGAAAAAGAAGATGAAGAAAAAGCACAAGAGTTAGCACTAGTTTCAAAAGCTGAAATTAGAATTGACTGGATCATTGACAGCGGATGTTCACACCACATGATAGGAGACAAAGACAGATTTGTACATTTGGACAAATACAAAGGTGGCATGGTTATATTTGGAGATTTAACACTCCCAAACCTATCATAGGTAGAGGTTCTATCACCTTAGATGGAAAGAATAATATAGATGATGTTCTTTATGTTGATGGTTTACATCATAACTTAATAAGTGTTGGACAATTGCTTGATAAAGGATATCAGTTGGAATTCAAAAACAACTAGTGCATCATTAACAACAAAGAAGGAGACATGATTGCATTAGGCTCAAAGACCAAAGGTAATTTATTTCAGCTCAATTCAGAAGTAAGTTGTTTTGTTGCAAAAGTGGATGACAGTTGGCTATGGCACAAGAGACTTTGTCATATCAATTTTGACAACATAGTCAAGATAAGTAATGTAAAGGTAGTAAGAGACCTTCCAAGTATTGCAAGACCAATTGACACCATGTGCAGGGAATGTGTGATGGGGAAGCATGTGAGGACCTCATTCAGGAGAAAACAAGACTTTACTAAAAACAAATTAGATCTGATACATACAGATCTACGTGGACCTACTCAAACAAGATCATACTACGGAGAAAGGTATTTCATTTTTTTGTTGATGATTTCTCAAGGACGATGTGGGTTACATTCGTAAAAGACAAATCTGAAGATTTTGAGAAATTCATAGTGTTTAAAGCTAAGGTTGTGAATGAGTCTAGATTAAAGATAAAGTGTCTGAGATCTGATAGAGGAGGAGAATTCACCTCTGACCAGTTTTATAATTACTGTGAAGAACATAGAATCAAGAGACAGTTAAGTTCTTCTAGAACCCCTCAGCAGAATAAGATTGCAGAAAGAAGGAATAAAATAATACTTGACATAGCATGCACTATCATGATTGAAGGAAAGGTTTCCCATACATATTGGAGAGATGCGGTCAATACAGCAGTCTATACTATCAATAGAATACAATTAAGGCTAGGCACAGACAAAACACCCTATGAACTTTGGTTTGCTAATGTACCTACTGTAAAATACTTCAGAATATTTGGAAGCAAGTGCTACATCAATTGAGATGATAGCATTGGAAAGTTTGATGCTAGAAGTGATGAAGGTATTTTTCTTTGTTACTCTACTAAAAGCAAAGCCTATAGATGTTTTAATCTAAGATTAAAGATGATCATTGAAAGTAATCATGTGAAGATTGATGAGAAGTTTATGATTCAAAAAATATATTATGACTGTGCTCCCATGATTGAAGATGAGCCCAGACCCATCAATAAGGACACAGTTATTGAAGAGATTTTTTTACTGTATTGATGTTTCATGTAACAATCCTGAACCAAGTGAAGAAGAATCACAAATTACAGATGAAAGTATCACTCCTAAGAACTCAAAATACACATCCAAATACCACTCTAAGGAAGATATCATTGGATATCAAAGTGCTAAAGTCTTGACAAGATATAGAGGAAAAAGTTCAACCACTTATGAAGAGGTATGCTTACTTTCACAGATTGAACCCTTAAGTGTTGAAGATGCATGCAAAGATTCAGATTGGCAAAGTGCTATGCAAGAAGAATTAGATCAAATAATCAAGAATGAAACATAGGAACTGGTCCCTAGACCTCATGACAAGAATGTGATTGGAACAAAGTGGATATCTAGGAACAAAATGAATGAATGAAGGAACAGTGGTAAGGAACAAAGCAAGATTAGTATGCAAAGGATATGCGTAGAGAGAAGGAATAGACTACACTGATACATTTTTCCCTGTGAGCAGACTAGAAGCTATCAAATTGTTTTTGTCTTATGCAACATTCAAGAAATTTAAAGTATATCAAATGGATCTCAAGTCAGCTTTTCTGAATGGTGACCTAAAGGAAGAAGTCTACATAGAGAAGCCTGAAGGATTCAAACTTTCAGACAAACCAGACATGGTATGCAGACTAAAGAAAGCACTTTATGGACTTAAACAGGCCCCAAGAGATTGGTATGAGAGATTTGATGGTTACTTAACAAAGATAGGATTCAGAAAAGGAGCAGCAGACTATAATTTATTCATAAGAGAGACAGATGAAGGATTACTACTTGTTGCTATTTTTATTGATGACATTATCTTTGGAGGTAATGACAAACTTAGTGTAGAATTAGCCAAACAAATGAAAAGTGAGTTTGAAATGAGCATGATTGGACCTATCAAATATTTTTTGGATTGAATGTAAAACAAATAGACAAAGGCATATTCATAAATTAGTCTAAGTATGTGAAGGAGATATTTAAGACTTTCAAAATGGAAGATTGCAAACCAGTAAGCACCCCCACGATAACAGGAAGCAAACTTTCTAAAGATGATGATTCCACAATAGTTGACAAGACTCTACACAAGTCTATGATTGGAAAACTCATATATCTTACTCAATCTAGACCTGATGTTTCAAATGCAGTTGGTATTTTTTGAAGATTTGTAGCTGAAGCTAAACAAAATCACCTAATGGCAATAAAAAGAATATTTAGATATTTAAAAGGAACTATAGACTATGGTTTATGGTATCCTAACTCAGAGAATATACAACTTCATGTGTATACTGATGTTGATTGGGAAGGTTGTGTTGATGACAGAAAGAGTACATCAGGAGGAGCAGTATTTCTTAGAAATAGATTGGTCACTTGGACAAGTAAAAAGCATAATTATATCTCTCAGTCAACAACAGAAGTTGAGTAGGTTGCAACAGCATTGAATTGTTCAACAATGGTTTTGATCAAATAGATGATTAAAGACTTTGGTATTCAGATTGATTATCCTATTGTTATTCGCTGTGACAACACTAGTACTATCAATATGTCAAAGAACACTGTGATGCACACAAAGACAAAACACATTGAGATCAAATACCATTTTCTAAGAGAAAAATTTGCAGACAGAGAAGTAAAGTTGGATTATGTGAGCACTAAAGAACAATTAGAAAATATTTTTACAAAGACATTATCAAAAGATACTTTTGAGTATCTCAGGGAGAAGCTGAGAGTAATTTCCTTTCCTAAGTCTAATTAGAATTTGCAGCAAGAACATCAGTCCTTGGTAACTAATGGATGGTTGAATACTCTACTTCTGGATTAGTACCAATGCCTAATGGTGTTTAACACCCTTTGTCATTGATGTCAAAGGGGGAGTATTAGTAAGGGGGAGCATATACACTGGGGGAGTATACAGTTAGAAGAGCAACAAAAATGAAGAGGAAATTTTGATGAGGATATTGAGAAGATTTTAAAAAGAAGGAAGACACTTTGAGTTGATGATATCATATATTTCCATTAATGTCAAAGGGGGAGATTTTTGGAGATTTGCTTCTGTGCAAATAATTGATTGTAAGTTTGTCATTGATGAAAACATATAATATACAATAGTGTTCTATATGAAATTATCAGTACAGATCTCCTGGAGCTATGCATGTTTATTTGCATGGTGTATACATGTTCTAGATGCTATGTGCATTCACGCTGAGTCAGATATGAAGTTTTAGTTGAGTTATGTTAATCAGTTATGGCAGTTACAGTGTCTGAAGATTATCTATCTAGAGCCGATGTAAATATAGTGTTTCTTGAGTTGTGCCTATCTTTGGGATATGTGTGTTTCTATTAATGTTTAGTTATGAGTTAGTGATGATTATACAAAGGCGGAAAGCATGTTTTAACAGAATTGTGATATTGGATTAAAATTGGTGAAGCCAACTTTGTGAAGTGTTGCATCTATTCAGTTTGAGTTGCGTGGTTCTAACTTTGATTGCGTGGTTAGTTAAGCTGAAAAAGAGATTGATGAAGTGTTCCCAGATACCGTCATGACCTTATCCTTGGTGAAGATACATATAGCAGTTCAATTGTGTTCGCTAAGTGTCAAAAATGAAGTGAAAAAGAATAGACAAACGAGAACATAAAGTCAGACAGAATAAGTTGAAGAACTATGTGAAGAAACATAAGAAGATTACAATTCATTGGAACTGATCAAGACAGCAGGTCTACTCAAATAGTTCATCTATGAGATATAGTGTATATCTGTTCTACTGAAGGTTGCAGCCTTCACCATTCTAGCAGTGAGCTTTTGGATAGTGTGTCCTCACCCCTAACATGGTTACTTGTAAAAGACTCCTAACAAGGTTCAACCTTTCACTAGGTCTCTATACTTATTGCATTGTAAAGAACAACTCCTAACAGGGTTGCAAGATCTCCTAACAGGGATAATTATACTCAAGTGTAGTTCTTTGTGGGTGCTAATTCCCACCGGGGTTTTTACCTATTTGGTTTCCCCATAACCAAAATTGTTGTGTTCTCTATTGTGTTATCTGAATGTAAATTTTCTTATGTTAATTTATATCTAAGAGAAGAAAAGAATTAAAATAGTTGATAATTGATTCACCCCCCCCCCNTTTCCCCCCCCCCCCCCCCCTCTCAGTTATCCTTTGGGACTATTCCAACACTAATTTGATGGTATATGAGGATGTGTTAATTATCACAACAATCTAAAGAGTTTGTTTCGAAAGTCTTTTATGAAGTATGTTTTCTAAAACATTTCTAGATGAGGTTCTTCTTATTTCATAATATGATCATGTTTATTTGTTGGTTTGATAAATTTGACTTAAGTTTTTATTTGTTGAGAACATTCCCCCTAACAATACGGTTAAATAAAGGAAGACTATGACTTGGGTTCTAAATGAAGTTCACCTTGATGTTGTCTAAAAATTTGTAAAGGGGGTTTCTTCTCTTTCTTTTCTTTTTCATTAAGACTAGTCAGAAGAAACTCATCTTCAAACATGACGTCTAGTTTCTTTGAATACCCCAAAGATGATAGTTTGTCATCTCAAAGGACAGATCTCTTTTCGTCTATGTTTGGATGGAGTTTCTTGGATTGTCTTTCTCTTGTTATAATTTTCTAACCAAAGAAACAATCTTTTTAGGTAATGTCATTTGTCTCAAACCAAATATTTTTCTTGATTCATTTACGAAAGAAAATCTATCTCGAAATTGTTCTTTTCAAGGATTTGGATAATTTTTTGAAATGCATGCCAGGAAATAAGACACCTACATACTGTGTTGTTTATCTCAGTTTTCATAGCACGTATTTAAGGTGTTTATCTTATAGTCATATGATCAAAGATTGTCCCTTGTCACTCATTGCAATAAAACCACTCCACATCTTCTTAATTATGCCCCTCCCAAAAACCAAGATTGGTCAATATAGATGTGAGCCATAAAATTAATCATAATGCTTGAAATAGTGGTGTACCACTCAAATTCTCAACTAATAATGTTGGTCAACCAACTAAAACTCAAGATAGTGCTATTTCAAACCCTTAAGACATGATAAATTTTTGGTGAGTCATCTAATGACGTAAATATTTTATTTATAATATTACTTCTAGCATTTGTATTATCTTATCACCTAAAAACTATGTCTTATTTGCCATCTCTGCTTCCCTAATGGTGAAAAACCATTCTCATAGTTCATCTAGGAAAATGTTTTAAAGAAGAAGAATAAATTTTCTAAGATAAAGAAAGAAACATTCCACCAATAATAAAATAGGTAGTTGTAATGAATCTTTGAATAATATTAGCAATATTGTTAGAGATAAATTTTCCATTCCCTAAGTATTTTTTATTAATAAGTGGGGAAGGGCACGAACCCATTACAGATTATAAAAAAACCATTAAAAATAAAAGGTAGAAGTTCCTAAAATAGAATAAAAAGGTAACCCAAGAGGTAACCTAATGCAGGACCATCCTAGGCAAATCAATAATCGACATTAACTAAAATTATTTTCCATTATGTTTGCATCAATTTTGATTTATTTTGTTGGGACTATCTTTGTTTTAATGGATTTAATAGGTACCTCCTTTGGTGATATTTTGTACGATGCCAATGTATCCATGATAGAGATTTTGGGAAACCCATGTGGATGATGACATGGACCTTGGTGCACTATTAAGTATGAACTCAAATATGAAATTCTATTCTTGGGTAGAAATGGTTACAAAATGTGGAAATGTAGACAACACAAAGGGAGGTGAAACTACTTTAGAACTATTAAACAAGGTAGAGGATGCAAGGGATAACCATTAGTTCCCATATTATGAAGGGAAGTTGGAAGTGATAGAGGAAAAGGGAGAGGGGGGTGAGAAATCAAATAAAAAGTGGTTGCAAAGAGAATGGAAAATAGAAGTAATAGAAGGAGGCATTGAAAGGAGAAAGAGGAAATTGATGCCTCTTGGTTTCTTGAAACAATTTCTCACAACACCTGAGGGAATGAAGATTTTGTGCTAAGGAAATATAAGAAGGGGGATTTGCATATAGATTACAATGATAGAGGAAGTGAAGCTCTATCCAGAGGAAAGAAGGTTATCCAAAGAGAAAATGTCTTTGATGGGATAGTGAAATATAACTTTAAGATTTAGATTTATTGAATGGTTTTATTTTAGCAGAGAGTCTTTGTATATTAATAATAAATTAATAAATAAAATATATTGAAACTTTCATTGAGTTGTTATGTAATATTTTACATTCCTTGAATTTTTTGTCACTTAGAATGTGTTTCTACTATTAGTGTAGATCACTAATCCCCCCTCTCAGTGATCCTAGTATTTGAACAACTGGTATCAGAGCCAATTGCCTTTTCTTTGGTCTAACAACCTCCGGTAGGTCTTGGATCATGGAATACCTTTCTATCATATCTCAATAAAGTTTATCTAGTGTAAGAGTTCTCCTCTTTGATGGTCGTGATCATGATTTTTTAGGGTAAAAATGCAACCCTATTTTTTGTCTCTAGGTGTTGATGTATGGGGTTCTATTGTCAATTGATTTACTAATATAAGTACATTACCTATAGACCCTACTACTAAAAAATATTATGAGATTGATCCTAGAGAAAAGAAATCTATTTTGAGTAGTGTATCCAAAGATGTTTTGTAAAAGTAATGCATTGTAAGTCTTCTCAAGAAGTGTGTGATAATTTGAAAAATATTTTTCATGGAAATGATAGGGTAAAAGACACAAAGATACAAAAATTAAGGCCAAGACTTGAAAGCTCAAAATGGATGAAGAAGAGAAAAAGAAGAATATTTTATCAAGGTGGATGAAAAACTTAATGAAATTCATGGAGTTGGTGAAGGAATAGAGGATGAAGGCATTGTTAAGAAGGTTTTGGTATCCTTACCATCAAAATTTGACTCTAAAATATCAGAAAAAGAAGAGACAAAAGACATAAACAAATATGCCATGGATCATAAACATGGCTCTCCTTTTCCATATAAAATGAGGACTTGAAAAGAATAATCATCAAGTAGAGAAGAAACATTCAAGGTTGATAAGAAGGCTAAAGTGTCATCATATTCTAAAGATCTTGAAGTTTTAAAATCACATCTTGCAAGGAGGCTAAAGAATGTTTAGTTAAGTGCAAAGGTAAACTTGCTTTAAAATTCTTTAACTATAGTAAACTTTGTCATTTTGCAAACAAATGTCCTCATGGTGATTCTAATAATGATGAAGATAATAAAGAAATGGAAGAAAACTACAAAAATGTAGGAAAAAATGGACTTTGTCTAGTTTTTTTCAAATGAAGATAAGATGGTGTCGAAATGGTGGATACAACACTGTGGACCTACCCAAATTCTAGCCAAATATATGCAAGTTGGTCACAAAATTATTCTTGCTGGAAGGCCGTTACGATACGTTCTATAACTACCACCTCCCATTTTTAAACCACCTTAGGCACAAACTATTGATCTCTCTGTCTTTTTATCTTTCAAACTCTTTGGAGTTGAATGTTGCTGATGTGAATGAGTCCATCTCACTAGGGAAGAAACTTGTTTACCTTCATCAGGGGATAATTTTCCATTTTTATCATTTCTATTGTTCCCTCTATCCTCCTCCTATTGTGTAAAACACCCAACCTGCCCAGTAACCCCTTTCACCTTCGATCTGCCTTAATAAAGGTTTTCCCACACCCTCGAGCTCTATTAGATGTTCCACCCCTGCTGCTAGTCACAAATCCTCTAAAACCCACCCTACCCCTAGCTCTTAGACTGGTTCCAAACACAACCTAACCCATTAAGATTCCTCCTAGTGAACCTCAAAAAGGTGCAAAAAATTCTACATTAACCTTGAATGCCCTCAAGATACCAATCCTAAGCCCAGCACTACCTGCCGCTCCTCTTATCTGGCCAAAGAAAAGGGTAAAAGAGAAATTAAAGAGTTGTTTGATTAGGAGGATGTCTTGGTGGGTCCTCCTAGCCAGGAAGATGATAAGAATTATTTTGACTAGGAGGAGGGGAAATATTTTGCCCACAATACCATTGCTAATGAGGGTAAGGAAGACAATTCCCCCGCTATTGAATAATCCACTATGACTGAGAATCCCAAAAGTGTTATGGGTTGCGGCTTGGTGGGAAGAATTAAGTACCAGATTGCTAGTTTGGAAAATATGGTGGCTAAGCTTAATGGGAAACTAGCCAGTACTAAAAGGAGACTGGCAGATGTTAGAAAATTTTCCCTCAAGGTTATGCATGCTTCCTCTACTACCCTATGTTTTTTGAATGAGAAAGCCTCTATGGGGAAGGATTATGTTGAAGGAAACCATGAGCTATTCAAGTTTCTAAATGAAGAGTGGGTTGACATGTTTCTTTCCAAGCGCTTATGGGATGGAAAATAACTCTGTTGGTGAACCAGGATGGTGATATGAATTGTGGCACTGCTGACTTCAAGCCCTATGCTTGGGCTAGTTTTTTAAGTTCATTTTTAAATTTAATACTTTAATTCTAGTTAATAGCCTTATGTGGCATGGTTTAATTTTTTGGTTGTTTAAACTTGATACTATTCGTATGTGGGGTTTTGATACTTTACGTTTGTGGCGGTATAAATTTTTCATTTTGGTTTTTGATAGAGGTAGAATCGTTAAATTTCTTTATGCTTCTTTCTAGGTTGAGTTAATATGTTGTTAATTATATCCTAGTTAGCTTTTTATTGTACCTCAGGTCAACACCCTCTTGCTACTGCTTATATAAAAAACAAGGTAAAAATTTCTTTAATAATAGAAGTTCTCTTTTAATAAGAAAATCATTTTGTTTGTAGATTTTCCTGGTAGTGACTCTAAAATATCTATTTGTGAAGATGGTGAAGTTTCATTTATGGCAATTGAAACTACTAATGTGAATCAATATTCTATTAGGGAAATGAATAGTGAAATTGAGATGGTGCAGGTTGAGTTTGAGTGTGAACTACTGTGTGCAATCAAAAAGATTAAAAAATTAAAGAGGGAGATGTATATTTAAGAAGAACAATCCTTGCAAAAGAATGAGGATTTTAATAACAAAATAAAACCTTTAGAACAATTGTTTGTT
This sequence comes from Thuja plicata, assembly GCA_018584345.1. Classification (NCBI taxonomy): domain Eukaryota; kingdom Viridiplantae; phylum Streptophyta; class Pinopsida; order Cupressales; family Cupressaceae; genus Thuja; species Thuja plicata. Next base: position 8,646 of record MU216687.1, on the reverse strand, counting down.
GATTTGAAAGTACAAATTGAAGAACAAAAAAGATAAGTTGTAGTAACAAAGTTTTATTTTATCTCCAAGGATGAAGGGTGCAAAACTTTGGAGGTTGAGATTCATAAGTATAGAAAGAAGATAAAAATATATGAGAACACCACATTAGAAGACATCCTAAGAAAAAAAACAATATCTTATAATGTGACTGGTTTGGGCTTTGAAATTGGAAAAAGTTCAAGTATTTATGACAATAAATCTTTGTGTGATATTTTCATATATGAAAATAGGAATGCAGCCCTAGATGAACAAGTTAAGGATAAAAAAGTGTCTCATAATCTTTCAGATTCTGATCATAAACTCAAAATCAATAAGGAAGATCAAAATATTCATGTAAGAAGTGAAAAGAACATACTTAAAGGTTTATCTTTTAATGGTAAAAGGTTTCCATTCATATTTAACTCTTAATTTGTTGGTTATTTCTTCATTTGTAACCAGTTTGAGAATAAAATGAATGATTTTAAAATTCTATTGAGAAGACACTCTAGGTTCAATATTAGAAAATCATTTTATGGAATGAGTGATCTAAAATGTTTTAAATATAATAAATTTGGACATGTGAAGAAATGTTGTAGATATTTGGTAAAGAAAGCTAAGAAACCTATTGTTGTTCCTTAAAAGAAAGTGAAATCTCTAAAATCAGAAGTTAAGGAAGAAGGGTTTGGAGGACAAAGGTAAAGAAATTTTTTGGTAAATCTATGATTTCTCAAGTTTCTCTTCATTATAATAAGAAGGATTTGTGGATTATATATAGTGGTTGTTCAAACCTCATGATAGGAGATAGAAGGAAATTCACAAAATTGGTAAGCTGTGAAGGAGGTTGTGTTAGTTTTGGTGATGATTCATCTAGGAAAATTAAAGGTTTAGGTTCCTTGATGCTAAGTGAAATCATGTCCATTCATGACATTTATTTTGTATAATTCTAAAATATAATCTTTTGACCATCAGCTAAATCTATGATAATGGCTATGAAGTGTTGTTTTATGATCAAGGCTACAAAATAAAAATGAAATCAGGAAAGTTGGTGGAAGAAGGTAAAATAACCAAAGGAAATGTTTATAATCTCAAAGATGTCACAAGTATTGATGGTCAAGATAATATTTTTCTTATGAGATAGGTAGACAAAGGATGCTTATGGTATAAAAGGCTTGGACACTTGAACTTTGAAAATCAAGTCAAGGTAAGAAAGCATTACAATGTGAGAGGTATGTCACTTATTCATAAACCTGAAAAATAGTATTTGTGAAGGCTCTCAACATGGAAAACAAACAAAGATGAGGTTTGCTTCAAAATAACATTCATCAACTTGGCCATTACACCTTGTACACATTGATTTATGTGGTCCTGCAAGGACGAAGTCAATCAATAGAGAATTATTTTATGCTCTTTGTACATGATTGTACCAGAATGACCTAGGTGACATTCTTGAAAGATAAATCTGAGGTTTTTTTATGCAGGAACATTTTGGGTTCTTGGCAATCCTTTGTCAACCAAAAATAAAATTTATTTTGAGCTCGATAACTTTCTGGAGACTTTTGGTAAACTACTCTGTAACTATTTTGGAGTTCTTGGTTGAACCTTAGTTCACCATCGACCTAAGTTACTATTCTTGGCTTGGTTTCACTGAACGGTCTCAGTCATTGTTGTTTGTTGCTCGATGGTTTCCTATGTCTTGTCTCATAAAGTGAGTTTTATTTTCTTGGATCTCTAGGCCGACATGTGCATTTAATTTTAATCAGTGTATTAATGTGGTATATCTCATTGGGAAATTTTTGGACATCAATTTGGGTAATTTATTTCTCAAATGTTGGATCTTTAGGATCTTTTGGGTAAATGTTTATCGTATCCCCTTGTATAAATATAGTGATCTGTCTTAGGTTGAGGGCAGTTTTGGAATAGTAATTTGAGTAGAAATTTGGTAGAGCTTTTCATGTATGAGGATTGTTCTGCAATAAATTTGAATGTATTTTCTGTAATTGGGAAGGCCTAACATGTATGAAGTTTAATGAATAAATATAAGTTTTTGTATTCCTTCTCTCATTATCTATCTTTGAGATTTCAATTTGTGATTCTGCAAGTAGGTTTGGTGTTTGGGAGTTCCTTTGGCCCCAGGTACTAATCCTCCTTCCATCAGATGGTATTAGAGAAAGGTTAGATATGAGGTTCCTTATTGTAAATCATAGTTGGTTATTTATTGTGGGGTAGCATATTGTGATCTAACCTGAAATTGTAGAAGGTTTTAAGATGGTTCGAAGGAAGAAAAATGAAAATATACACTTAGATAATATACTAAGACAAATTTTTTCTAGATTAGAAGTTTTTGAGACATCCCAACATTGAGAAAGACATATTGAGGATGTTATTCATTATGTAGCTGAGGAAGTGTAGAAGGAAGCTTCACCTGCTCCTGCAATGGATCAAGGAGAAGAAAGATTTATTCAAGCATTGACATGTTTGAATTGCACACCTCGATTTAATCCACCTAAGTATAGTAGAAATATGGATTCAGATGAATTGATAGACTACATAACCATGATGAAGAAATACTTTGTGTATGAGAACATACCAGAGGAGAAAAAGGTGAAGATTGCAGGCACAAAATTGAAAGGTCATACATCCTTGTGGTGGGACCATCTACAATTGGACAGAAAGAAGAAAGGTAAAGAACAAATCAAGGTATTGGATAAGATGATAAATAAGTTGAAGGGAATTTTCTACCTTGTGATTATCATGTTAACCTAGTTAGGAGAATACAAAGTTTGAAGTAGAAAGATAGCTCTATGAAGGATTACACCAAGGAATTTTACAGGTTAGCTATTAGATCTAGACATGCTGAAGATGAGGTAGAAAGAATTGAAATATACCTAAATGTGATGAAAAAATTTTCCATTAGTATGCAAAGGGAAAAAAAATTTTGAACCATCGGTAACACCTACACCAAAAGACAGGCTTTCAGTACAAATCAAAAGTACATATAACAAAGGTCACTCAAAGTGTTAAGTTCAAGAGAAACCCGACAAGATATATCAGAAAATAGAGGAACCCGAAAGAGCAAGGGAACCTAATGGATAGTTCACAGAACTAACATAGACAGAATGACAACAGAGCAACTTGATCATTAGTCACCGAAACTCAGTTATATCCTGAGAAATGTGGATCTGACTTCCACGTCAGATAAAACACTTATGTTTTATATTTAGCATTTTGATTTGATTTAAAACCATTTCTTGAGGGACAAGAAATGTAATTGTAATTGTTTTAATCATTCTAACTTATTGAAAACATGCAAACTAGGAGATCAAGATCAAGTTGTAAACCTTTTACCATAGATTTATATATGTAATATGTGAAACTTAATTAGGTCAATATATTGTATAAATAGATGTGTAATAATTCATTTCATATGGATGTGAGGATGAAAATAGCCAAGGATCACATCTATAAATCAGACTAAGAGTTTCAAGAAGAAGAACAACAAAAGAAGAATTAGGTTATCAAGAACCAGATTCAAGGCTACCGAGCAACAGAGGTATTAATCAATCACATTAGGTTATACATTGTACATGTGAATTTAATGGATCTATAATCAAAAATTGTAGATTTCATACACTCAGGCCACTGAATATTTTTTACTACATTCTAATAAGTGTAGAAAATAGAAGAAATCCTTTCAAGAAAGTTGGATTTAAAAATCCTTTGTAAATCTATTAACTGAGTACCCACTAAATAGTGTTGATAAATCTCTTAACAGAGTAGACCTGAACCAGTCTCTACATAATACTCCTAATAGGGTAGGTCATCAGAAGTGATCAAAATTGTAAGCCTTAACCGGCCCTTTTCATTCTACAGATAGTGAAACTTTGTGGGTTTCATCCCTGCCACAGTTTTTGCCTTCTAATAGGGGTTTTCTGTGTTACCAAATCTTGTTTCATGTGTCTATACATTTCATGAATGTTTCTATGAATGTTTTACAAGATTATTGAATTATGAATTGATATAACATACACAAAGATAGAATATCATACATGGTTGGTAATACAATTGATTACTAAAGGATAAAGGGTTAATTGAAAAAAGTTTTGAGGGCACTGAGTTAGACCTCCCCTCTCAGTACACCATTCTATTATTTCCAACAATTGGTATCAGATCTAGATCTCTTATTTGACAAGTTTAAAGACTTAAGAGAAAAGATCATAGAATAAAAAGGGACAAGCTAGACAAGAGTACTGAGAATTAGAAGTTATAGATATAGATCTTCTATGAAAAATATAAAGAAGCTAGAATCAAGATGAGATAGTGGCTGGATGAAAGAAAGATTATGGCATCTTTTTATAATGAAACAGACTATCATGAAGAGGAGATACATGATCTATTTGATTCATCACAATCTAAATCTAGCAAAGCATCAAACACATCTGAAGAAAGCATCACAAGTCTGAATGAAATCAATCAACATCTGGCTGGACAAGTGAAATCTCTGCAAATCAATCAAGAGACACAGATGTTAAGAATGATTGATGTCGTGAACAATGCTAGACAAGCTAAGAAAGAAAGAACACTAGCTATTGATGATATAAGGAAGATTATAGAAAAGCTACAAGAGAAAGAGTCAGAAATACAAGGACTTACAAAACATCATCGTGAGATCGCCAATGAGATTATTCTTATGAGTTAGGAGGAAAATTGAATGAGCATAGAACTCATTGAAAGAATAGAAGCTATGATTTTGCTAAGAGAAGAAAATGAAAAAACTGAAGCATGAAGTCAGAATTCAGCAACAACATAATGACATGATCAAGAGAGCTAAAGAAAGCACCAAAAGGATGGATGATTTTCTAGATGGAAAAAAAATAGTCAAAAACAATGCAACACTAGGATATACCAAGAATAAAGAATCACCATACCAAGTTGATCCAAGGAATGTCTACACAAATCCTAGATGAAGAAAGAAGTCACGCAATCACTCTGGAAAACCAGGCCACACATCAAATTTTTGTAGGAGGAAAATAAAAGGTATTCCTAAATCCACACCTTCTTTCATAGGAATTTGTTATAAATGTAAAAAGAAAGGACATAAAGCATATGAATGTAAATCTGAGGTGAAACAACCAGAGAAGGAAACCTACATGGACAAATACTATCCTATTTGCAAAATGCATGGGCACACATCTCTTGAATGAAGGAAGAAGAAAAGGTAAGAATGGAATCCTAAAGAAAAGGAAACTTCTTATCAACAAAAAAGAGTTGCTAACTCTTATGTTTGGGATTACAACACATGGTCAAACTGCACAACGTATGTAAGATTTGGACACATAGCTGCAAACTGCATGAGACAATGGATGAGAAAGTCTAGGAGCTGGACTAACCCCAAAATGGAATGTTTAAACTATCATAAATTTGGTCATCTAAGAAAGGACTACAGAGACTGAGTGATAGAGATAAGCACTTTTGCCAATGGAAACACCATTGAAGACATCAGAAAGATGAGAAAAAAAATGTGGAGGAAAGCTACAAACACTGAATATGTTGGACAAAGCAATGCAAATGGTGACACCTTATCCAATGGATCTGGTGACATCACCACCCCTACCTACGTAGAACAAGTAAGTATGGAACTGCATTATACCAAGTTATATTTTGCATCAATTTTATTATACATTGATGAAATGTCAAACTAGTATGATTAAATATGCACTCTGGTATTACTTGTTATGATTCTATGAATTCAATCTCATCAGTCAATGCTTACCAAAAATCACCAGTGTACATAAAAAGCTAAGTTGTATATACTTACCGAGCATCATCGATTAACACATAAAAAGCTAAGTCGCTAGTGTAAACCGAGCTTCATTTGTAATCATGTAAAAAGACAATGTTGTCTTTGCCATATACTGAGATCCGACAGTAAATAGTCAAATGAGTTGACACCTGGCATGAGCATCATGTTCTCACACAGAATGAAGTATGTATGCTACCCGACGACTCCATCTTCAAATACCAAGAAGTGGGTGAGCATTTATGACACAACTTAGGGCAAAAAGTCTATAAATAGTTGATAGAAGAACTCATTATTAACAAAGCGATTTGAGCAAAGAACCAGAGTGAAACCAAAGCACGAAGCGACCAGATTGCAGAGTGACTTCAACCCTATTCGCAATACTCAGAAAGATTCCTAGTAGTCATAGAAGGTTGAAGTAAGTAACAACATTCACCAAGAACTCTATTTTATTTTACGGGAAAAGCCCTAATTTCTGAAAAAATGGCAACTACTTCACGAACCTCGAAGATCAAGAATGCAAATGAGAAAAAGGTTAATCTAATAAAGAATGAAACTTGTGAAGAACCTCATTACAAGATCTATCCCGAGGTTTCTTCACAACTTGACAATGCTGGTGCACTCTCTAGTATACGAGCTAGGGTTTTTCTCATTGAGAATGTCCAAGCGTATATTTACTGCAAGATTGTAGAAATAGGAGATCTTGAGGTTGAGAAAGATTAAAAAATCTTTGCAAAGATGATGGAACAATAAAAGAAGAACATAAGCACATTGAAGTGAAAGGGCTCACAAATGCCTTATTATTCCCAAAGGAATTCAAGACCGAATGGATTTGGTTAGTACTAAGCAGAGTGCATGACAGAAAGATGTGGCTAGATGAGCCAAAACTAATAACGAGGGATGTTATACTTGTTGTTACCGGTTATCCTATAACCAATAAAGTAAAGTCACTAAAGAACCCCCCTTATGCTGACATTGAAAAGACCACAGGAGTAGGATGGGATGAAAGAGGATTAAAGGTATCCACCATCAGTGATGATGAAATGAAATTTGGAGCATGTGTCTTAGGATACAAAATATTTCAGGCTAGCATGATGAACGGTATTGTATCTAGAGAAATGGATACAACACACAAAATTGTTAAGAAGGGACTGCAGTTAGATCTATCAAAACTTCTAGTAAGGCAATTAGATGAGAACATGAGGAAAATCAGGACTGCAAAGTCTAACTCATGTAAGTTTAGTTCACTCATTATGTGCATATTTTTCTATTTTCAAGAATCCTTCTCATCTATCGATAATATCAAATGAGACACTACCCAACCAGCGACCACATAGATTGGCGAGTTCATCAAATCACTAGGAGATCATTTTGAATCAGTCATGGATGCATACTTCATTGGATTAAAAGACAAAATGCAGAAGAGGATGAAAATATTAGAAAAACTAGTAGAAAAGTACAAGAATGACATTTTAATTATGGTGGACATTGATAATACCTTTATCAAACTAGTTGTACTGAGGAAAGCATGGTTAGATCCACTTGACTACGACATCAACATAGATCAAGCAACAAATGCTATTAAGGCATTATTGAATGAACCATTGGACAAGTCACAACCTAAGTTTGGAACTTATAAGGAAGCCAAGGAAAGGATAAAAATTGGCTTAGTTATCAAGAAAATTGATAGAAAGAAAGAGAAAATGGTTAATACATTGAAGAAAAAGTTGTCGGTAAATGAAGAGGAAACAGAATAGTTAGAATAAATCATGGGTCAGTCACCCATCGGTGAAGCTGAGAAGGTTAGTGACTCAGAATCCACATAGTCTGATACACCACCCCCAAATAATCCTAGAACAACTGTTGCACAGAGGCAAAGGAGTCAAACTACTAATGCGGACTCACCACCTGTTAAGAAAGGACAAGTAAGGACATACAAAAGGAAGCCACAAACAGGGAAAACGGCACCAAAAAAAAGAAGAAAGTTCCTCAGAACTAAGGAAGACATTAAGGACACTGAACATGATGAACAACCTATTGAGAATAAGTTCCCTACCACCATTGATGAGGTATTGATGCAGGAGCATCCTGGGTGTAAGGGCAATCTTGCATCACCCAAAAATATTTCTGTTTTCTTTTCAATAAGGGCTACCTTGTGCAGAGCTGCTATTGATGGAAACTTTCTATTTTTAGTAAGTTGGCCATACGATCTCGGAATATTCTGATTTTGCATGTGCAGGTTCATCTCAGTCATATCAGCTTGCCAATAAAGTTTCATGGCTAGATCAGGTCTAGTTTTGAAGATATTGAAAATTTTCGGTATTGAAAATAGGGTACAGAAACTTTGAGCTCAGTTTTGAAAGCTTTAGAGGCCCCGGATGAGGTCGAAACTTGGGCTTGATGATGCTTGCATCATCAAGCTGTTGTAGAGCGCTTCGTGGCATTTCCGAAATGGGGTTATAATAGTCAATCGAGTCAACTGGTGATGACTTATGGTCTCTGAAAGTTGGGTCACCTGAAATAGCAGAAAATAATTTTCCTTCAAAATTTTCAGGTTTCAAAAGTTATTTTGAGCCGACTTTGATGTACTAAATTGAAAAATAAAATAATTCTAAGTTTGGTCGGCCCTAAGGGCCAAATTTTTGGAACCTTCTCGGGCGGTGAAAATTGCCTATATAAAGAAGGCCCGTAGTGTTGTTTTAGAAAGTTCGGGACAGTTCTGGGTAGATCTGGGTAATAATTCGAGGCTTTGTCCTATAGAATATTGTAAGTGAAATGCCCATGTGGCTTTGCATATTGTAATTCTGAAAGTTTGTAATTCCACATTTGTG
>MU216684.1:711544-738487 GCA_018584345.1 Thuja plicata | reverse complement strand
AAAGAATAAAAAATTCACTCTAAATGCCCTCTTTGTATGTTGCACAATGCAAAACAAATGTAAAACTAAAATGAAATGAAAACAAATGGCCATAACAAAAAAGACATACCTGGAATGAAGAAGATTTTATGCCAAACCCTCCTCTTGCAACTCAAAAACGAAAGCTTTGTGCTGCTCCTCTTTCTTCTTTTTGGCAAGAATGAATGAAATGAGCAAATGAAAGAGAGTTAGCCTCTTTTTATGTTTTTAGCATCCATACTAGGGTTTAGTATCTTTTATTTAATATTAGAATCCACGTGGGGCTCGCTGAAAACCAAACAAATAAAAAAAAAAACACTTTTTTATGACTGGTGGCCGTTTTTTTTTTGGCTGGGAAATAGGGGACTGATTTAGGTACCGGGGACGGCCAAGCCGTCCCTCGACCATCCCCGGTACCTAAATCAGTCCCCTATTTAGGGGACTTTGAATTTTGCAGTTTTCGGATTGTCCCCTTTTTGGGAACGAAAAGGGGATTGTTAGGGGACGTTGAAAATCCGTCCCCGCGTCCCTGTTTTGTACCCGGGACGGGAATGGGGGTACAAGGGCAGGGGACACGTCCCCGTGGAACACAGTATAAATATAATTAATTATTTAATGTTATCCAATACAACACATTTTATGGGTAACTTTATTTAGTTAATTCAATAATGTGACTTAAGTGAAAAATAAAAAGGAGATATTAAGATCACTTTATTAAATGGTACTTAGTGATTAAGCTCAAAGGGGGAATTTGAAAAGACCTCTGGGAAAGTTCTGTGAGGTTATATAAAATGAGTTTTTGGAGCTCATTTCTTCATGCCTGATTTTTTTTATATTTTAGAATTTGGAGAGCTTCTCGTGGAGCAAAAAACCTAAGACGAAAACCCCAAGGAAAATTGGTTTCAACAGTGTAACATCTAGTCTCGCTGGTTAATGGTAAAATTGTGTAGGTTTCACAGGTGGATTCAACCATAGATGAAAAAATTGCCATTAACTCGCAGAAGTGAACCACCGGTGAGTCACTCGCGCAAAAACCCATTGCCGATTTTGATCAAAACTCACAATAATTTTCCACATAAAACTTGTCAATAACTCATGATTTTGTTTTCCTAATCTGGCAAAAACTCGCCCAAATAAGAGATTAAATTGAAACCCTGCTAAATAGCAATCATTTTAAACTGATTTTGGGTTATATTGAGGTGCGGTTTACAAATGGGAGTGCAACTAGGGCGCGCGGGAGGCGATGGGCAAAGAGATTGTGCTGCTGTTTTTTTAAAAATAAAGTATTGTTTGTTTTTAAAAATTTCTAAATTTTCCTTTATGTAGGGGTTTTTTTAATATATAAAAACTTTCGTATAGTTATGGTTTGGTTTTTAAATTGGTTTTTTTCCAGTTTTCACCACACCTTTTGTTAATTTTATTTATTTTTATTATAAATAATAATTAAAGGCAAAGGTTAATATAATAATATATAATTTTTTTTACTAATATTTCACTATTTTCAAAATTAAATATATGAGGTTAAATTTTATATAAAATTTAAATTATATATATTGATATATATATATATATATATGTATATATATATATAAATAATTTGTATTGACAACCTCTAAATGTTACAAATGCTTTATACGATTAAATTTAAATTTTGATTCATATATGATGGAGATCGGAAATATGTTCTTGGAATTTTGTATATATGTGTCGCTTTTTCAGAATATTTTAAGAAATTATATATTTTCAAAAGTTTGATAAATTTTCCGAATTATTACGGATTTTTTGCCAAGTTTTTTAAATTTTTGGGCCAGCCGAGTCCTTGCTGAGTCTGAGCTTTTCAACTATGGATTCAACAATCGGAGTTTCAGAAATTCGTGAAGTCTTTTGCCAAGACAAATTTTTGAGTTTTGAGGGATGAAGGATTGCTGAAAAACAAGGACACTATGAAAGATTGAAGACAAGAATGGAATGAGATCAAACATTGGGTTCAGCGCCAATATTTCTCAAGGGAGCCTATTTATATTTATATATTAATGGGAGTGCTAGGCGTGAATGATGCTGAAGCTGAGCAACTGGTTAATAGTGTCTCTTCTCACTTTGATTGCTAAAGATGGGTTTGGAAGTGAATTCTGGGCGAATATCATATGCATGCTGTAGCTATAAGAATACGCCTTTCCTTCATTTTGGTGTGACAAATATAGAGCTGGTTGAATGCTTTAGAGTTTAGACTCCTCTAGTGGAGAGGAAGAGTCCCTCTACTGGCCGTGTGTACAAAGAGAGAAAATCGACTAAATAGATACATATTAATTTCTGAAATTGCAGGCCTGTGCATTGGAGCATGAGTAATTTATGGGCAATTGAGAGAGAAGCTAGCTTTACTCTGGGCTAGATGCCTTTCTATTGCTCCATCTCAGACAAGGTAGAAGTGTATATGATAAGGTTAGCAATTATTCAACTCTAACTCTGTTCCGAAATAAATAGTTGAATTTCTGTTGTAACAGCAGAAAGCATTGTTTGAAATATATAGCTATACTCTTGCATTGTTTTTATTAATATGTCGGGCATGAATTTCTAGCATAACGTCCAATATTATGTTAAAAAACTTGGGAATAGAACCATCACCAAACAAAATATAAATCAGAAAGCATTACTCCCTTCATATAAACTGTTTAACAAAATGTTAATGAGGAGGGTGAAAAATTGGTGAAGTTTAGTAAGGGATCTTACAATGGCATCAAAGCAAGTGATCTCGCCAGCCTGGTTGGGTTTGAAACAAACTTATAGTCTAATTCTTTTTAATGAATCAAGAGGATACAAAATACATCACTTACAGGAGTAGGAGGGAAAGAAGTGTCCTTAGTTTAGACAAAAAAGAGGAAGGAAATATGGTGGATAGATAGGATCAGTAGGATTCTAGTGCTTTGGCCATGCTAAGTGATCTAGTTAGGGGACAATAGTTTGTTCAAATCGTAATCTAGATGATGAAGACCACAAATGCAAATAATAGAAATAATTAGGGTGTGTATTGTCCTAAAATTTTAGCACCTATAATTAGATACTCAATATAGCTCCATTTTAGCATGTATGGGTTCCCATATCGGTTTCACGCTCTCCTAATGGTCATCAGACCTTTAAATTAATATTATAAGTCCTGTGTTGATTCAAATTCACCAAATATTGATGCGAGCCCTTATTTCTAGGCATGCCCCTTTATTATTTATGCTTTTCCATCATTTATGAGCCTACATGGGCCCTATGTTACCATCTGTGGCCTTTGTACTTCTTCTCGACCCCAAAATCAGCTATGCCTCTTCTTTCGACATCTACCCTATCTCACTGACCTCTCATTTCAATTCTGACTCATTCTCCTCGGTACAACACGTCCAGGGCATTTTGTTCCCTGAGGTTTGGGGCCAAATTTGAACCGGAGCCTCATTGCGGTGTTTTGATAGGAAATTAGCTTCCGTGGTCGGCATGGATCAATTTTGAATCCCGAAATGTGTGAGAGGTATATAAGTGGCCTATCTCCTCATTTTGGTAACCAAGAAGATTCATGATCAAGATTCCAAGAGCTCTTCTACATCCAAGCATTCTCAAAGTCTTCAAGCCTTCAAAGCATCATCCTTCTCCTTCATCAAGCATTGTAGCAAACTACAACATTCATGGTGCAAGATCTTGTCTTTCATGATTTTCTTTGAGTTTTTCTTGTGGAGTCAAGGGCTATTGCATTAAAACTTATGATTACAAAAAAAGAAGCATTGTGCCATCGTATAAGGTAACTTACAATTCAGATCTAGCCTCTATTTCATATCAGTAATCTTTCCTTTATTTAAATTCATTTCATTTTCAAGGTTGATTCCTAAACAGGGGTTTGGTCAAGGCAAATCCCTTTCCACAACCTTTTTCCCCATTTTTTTGTGCAGGAATAGGTGGCACAACTGTCGAAACTATTCTGGAAAGTTTAGGATTTGTAGGGTCAACCGTCCAATTTTTAGGCAAAACCCTTGGGAACCAAACAGCCTAGGCTTTTTGTTCCCAGAAACAAAACGCCCCAGACTTTTTGTTGTTGGGAATAAAACGCCCAAGGCATTTTGTACCCTCAAAATCATCTTCAAATTTCAATCACAGGTTGGTACAGTTCTGAGATTCTCGTTTCGGGTCATTACAGTTGTCTGTCTATTTTTTGTCAGTCTGTATTTCCCGATTCTTGTCAATTTTGCTTATTTAGCCTCCTACTTTGCATTATCATATTTTTTTCCCTCAAATCCAACTTCCCCCAATCCAATTCATTATTTTGAAGGATCATCACACTCATTTAGCGCTTAAGTCCTACTTGAGCCTATTGGGTCATCTTCCTTCCGAATGTGCATTTGAGAAAGGAGGAGCAATCCACCTTACTTTCCTTTTTCTACAGTACATTTTGGTGAACCCGACATATGACATTTCCATTCTTATTTTGGTGTCTAGATCTGATTTGCATGCATCACATTGTTGCATTTTAGGCATTTAGTTCTGATTTTATCAAATTTAGATTCATTCATTGATAAAAAAAGACGAAAGAAAAATTGCACTTATCTCATAGATCTATTTCATTCTTGCATGATTCACAACAAGAAAAAGTACAATTTTTTTTTATTCCATGCATTATTGTATGTATTTGCATTTGCATTCCATGAATGGATTTGTTATCTTCATTTGCTAGTTCAATTCAAGTTTTTTTCAAGAATTTCAGAATGTTTTCTTTCATGCATATGATGATAACTTAGTTCTTAATTTCATCCATAGTCATAATGTTCCCTCTCCCAAAATTGATCCCACCCATGAGGACATTTTAGCACAAGAAGAGCTTATAACACTTCATCAAAGAAACTCCCTCCTAAGGATGAGACCTTGAAGGATAATGTTGATCCTTCCCTGAAATGTACCTTCCTTATGAAGATATTTTGGTGCAAGAGAAGGATATTTTACCGTACATCCATTCCAATCCCTTCCCTTTTAGGGATAGAGCTTTAGTGAATTATGCTTATCCCTCTCCTAAAGTTTGTTCAATTTCTACTCTCAATGATCTCCCTTTTTGGGATGAACCTTTGGACAATGATGTTGATTATTCTCTAGCTCATGAAAGGACCCTAATAAAAGAAGATGATATAGTTGTTGACATTTCTTCTACTTTTTAAAGTGATCTTCCCTCTAGAGATGACACATTCAGGTTTGATGTTGACCCATCTCCTAAGATGTTCCCCCTTTATGAGGATATTTTGGAGCAAGAGTAGGATATTATAAATACCTTTATTAATATCACCTTACCTTCATTAAATGACATCCCTTTAAGAGATGGAATTCCTAATCCCCATTCTAAAGATTGTCTTACTCATAAGGATATCTTGGAAGAAGAGGACAATATCATTACCACTTTCCTTGACTCTCTCCCTTCTAGAGATAAAACCTTGAACAATCAAGAACCTAGTCAAGTCAATGTTGTCAATATTTTGGGTAGTGAAAAGCCTAAGGTTGTTGTCCATCTTCGTCAAGATACCCCTCCACCCCAAAATAAACCAATCATTGTGGTAAAAAGTGCTCAACAACCTAATTATCATGCGGTTGCTCACACATATCACACAAGAAATAATAGACAACCTACCAATTCAGTTTTTCCTCCTCTTCCTGCTTCTCAACCTGTACTTCCTCCTACACCCCGTCTTCCTCAAAATCTTGGAAAGGAAGATGATTTAGTTGAATACCTCCGTGTTACTCCTGCCAAGATATCTCTTTGGGAGCTTCTTCAAACTTCATCTACATACCATGAAGTGTTACAACAAGCCTTAGGAAACATGACTGTTCAACCTCCTATGCAAACTAATATAACTTCTAAATTGGAATGCATGAATGCGACCAATAATAAAGCTCAAATTGTGTTTTCTCAAGACGAGTTACCTTCTAAAGAAATTCAAAATCAACATGATTCTCTTATGGTTGCTGTCCTTATCAATGGTAATCTTATTCGAAGAACTTTAATTGATAATGGATCTGATCTTAATGTAAGTAGCATTGATTTGTTGGATAAGATTAATGTGGATACTTCATTGATTAAACTTGATTCTATTCCTATACGTGGCTTTGACACTGTTGCTAAAAAATCCTTAGGTACTATAACTTTACCTATTTTAGTAGGTCTTTTTACTTTACCCACACCAATTCATGTCATGTCTGATACTCTTCACTTATAATCTTCTCTTAGGGCGACCGTGGCTTCATGCCATGCAAGCTGTTCCTTCAACACTTCATCGGAAAGTGAAGTTCATCTATAACATCATGTATACCCTTGTCGCTAATGATAAGCTCCAAAATTGCTTATGAGCTGAATCCGATTCTCCATCCATTCCTACACCATTTCCACAAAACATATCTTGTACTCCTATAGATACTTCTACTCCTAGAAGTGCTCTTTTAGAAGATGATTGGAGGTCATTAGACTTTATGACATCTTTTTGTAATGTCCCTTTTTGAGCTAGACATGATGTGACTAGGTGTTAGCCCGTTCTGTCATGGTCCCGAGGGCTAACCGGGACTGCAGAGGGATCCTGCGACTATTTGGCCTAGGCGAATTCAGTATCAGGCCGCATGGAGTTCGTTTGATGGTGAATTGCAGGGACTTACTATTTATAGTAAGTTGACAGGGGCTCAGTGGTTTCACATTTTTGGTGATTGGACTTAGTATGTTTCGTCGAGCTCTTTCCAACGAGATATTACTCATGGAATTCTGAGTTCATTTGCTATATTATTTTAATGCCTGAAGTTTTATAAAGTGACTATTTAATTAACTATCAAATGTTTTATAAAGTCACTTTATAAAGTAGTGTTTTAATATAAAATTTTCCTTTTTAGTAGACATGTACTTGGGTGACCCTTTTATGAGAAGCAAATATTGAAAATGAGGCTCTTTCTCAAACCCCACATTGCTTGTTCATAATATTTAAATGGGCGGTGTGGTTCGAGTGGGATATGCTGAATATGATATTGAAATGCTGGTGATTGAATGTTCATTGTGAAGTCTAGTTGTTGCTAGAGAAAAACTGGGTTCTGGAGGACGATAACCCTCAGAACTAGCAACTTCCTCACTGTTGAGAGACACAGCCAGGAGGTTATTAAATCTATATTGTAGAGGTACGAAGATTTGGTTGATTGAATCTATGACTGTTAGCATCTTAGAGAAGTATGAACTGTTTTCGATGAATGGCTGAGACTATGTTGGAGAGCTCAGCGTATTATTCGTCTACTGTTGCATATCATTTGGGTGTCGTCTTTGACTGAGTTGCACATGAACGAATGCATCTGGAAGTGTGACGTTGGGGGGGGGGGGGAATATCACTGCTGCTGTATTAACTGTACAAACTCAGCTTTAACATCTCAAACCAGGCAGATTTTGAGTGAATGTGGGGGTTGCTAACAGCCCAGGTCTGCCGTCCATCCATTGGAACTTACACGCATATGCTGGAAGTGTCTATGCATGTTGAAAGGGGTCTTGACACCGCATCTTACAGGTCTGCAATACGTCACTTATCTTGGGTTGTCGCTGCAATCTTGTGAGCACTTATCTCCCAGGTCTGCAATATAATTTCTTATCTCTGTGTTGTAATAACATTCTGAAAATAAACTGAGATATCTTTTATATATATATAATATTGCAAGGACTGGCCTGGGTACTTAATATTCATTGCTTGAACAACTGGTTCTTGGGAAAATAATTAATAAGAAGTCATTTTGCGAGATGTGTCTTTGAACTGTTATGTTGCATGTTTAGACAATACTTCCATATGACAATGTAAGCCAACTGTTTGATGTAATTACTGTGAGAATGAAGCATTGAAAACAAAATCAGTTAAGGCAATTCACTACAGTGGTATTTAGGGAGCAGTTGAGGAGGTTTGTTCTGATATTTTTTGATGATATACTGATTTACAGCAGGACTTGGGAGGAGCATTTGAAACACCTTGATATTGTGCTGAGAATTTTAGAGAGGGAGTCCCTGTTTGCTAAGATGTCAAAATGTGAATTTGGGTTGACTGAATTGTTATACTTGGGGCACATTATCAATGCTGAGGGTGTTCGAGTGGATCCGGATCCATTTCGTGAAAGTGTATTCACAGTCAACAACTCCTCTCACAGATTTGACTTGGAAGAATGCTTTCAAGTGGACAGACAGGACCCAACAATGTTTTGACAAGTTTAAGGAATTGATGAGCACTTGTCCAGTTCTAGCCATTCCTGATTTTAGTAGACTATTTGAGCTTCATTGTGATGCTTCAGGAGAGGGAGTTGGGGCAGTTCTGATGCATGATAAGCACCCCATTGCATTTGAGAGCAGGAAGTTGAGAGGTGCTGAGAGGAGTTACAACATATATGACAAGGAAATGTTAGCCATTATGCATGCATTGGCTAAATTCAGACAGTACTTGGTGGGCAGCAAATTCAGGGTCAAAATGGATCACAATAGTCTAAAGCATTTCCTAGGGCAAAAAGATTTGAATGACTGCAACAAAAGTGGGTCAGCAAGTTACAGGCTTATGACTTTGACATAGTATTCGTCAAAGGGAAGAAAAACATTGTTGCTGATGCCTTGTCTCGGAGACCTCACTTGTGTGCGTTAGGAGCAATATCAAATGATTGGAGGTAGTTGATTTCAGTAGAGTATGCGAAGGACAAGCGGGCTACGAGCATTATTGATGGCACGGTGCAGGCTGAGAGGTATTTAGTGGCAAATGATTTGATCATCTACAAGGACAAGATTTTGTTGGTGCCTGGATCTGCTATTAAGTAGAAGATTCTGAGAGCTTTTCAAGACTCACCTATGGCAGGTCACTAGGGATACTTTAAGACTTATAGACATGTGAGAGAGCGCTACACATGGAAGGGGCTCAAAATAGATGTATTACAATATGTACGGGAGTGCCAGGCGTGTCAACAGAATAAACATGAGCACTCTTTTCTAAGAGGGTTATTGCAGCCCCTACCTACTCTGGAAAAGGAATGGGATAGTTTGTCAATGGATTTTATCACGGGCCTACCTAAGGTCCAAGGTCGGGATTGCATCTATGTGGTGGTGGATCGCTTAACTAAGTTCACACATTTCTTTGCCATTGCATCAACATACACTGCAGTACAAGTAGCAGAGTTATTCTTCCGGGAGATATTTAGATTGCATGGATTGCCACGGACTATTGTCAGTGATCGGGACAACAGATTTATGAGTCTTTTCTAGCAGGAGCTCTTCAGGTTATGTGTGATAGAGCTCACCCCGAGCACTAGCTACCACCGTCAAACCGACGGACAAACTGAAATAGTTAATAAATGGGGTGAGGGATATCTTTGTAACTACATAGCAAGGCAAAAGAAGGCATGGGTGAAGTGGTTGCACCTTGGTGAGTACTGCTACAACACTACATACCACATATCTATTCAAATGACACCATTCATGGCCCTCTACGGATATGATGCTCCCAGTTTCCTGGATTTGTTGTTCAACGATAGCAGGGTGCCTAGGGCCACAAATCTATTGCAGGAGAATTAGGATATCATGAGATCTTTGAGGGAAATATGCAGAAGGCACGAAACCAACATAAACAGTATGCAGACCAGCACAGAGTAGAGTGATCATTCGATGTGGGTGATATGGTTTACCTCATGCTACAACCCTATAGACAATCCTCTCTTAAGAGGAGTGGTGCAGAAAAGTTAAAGCCATGTTACTACGGGCCTTCCAGAGTAATCAGGAGGGTTGGGGAGGTGGCTTATGAGTTAGAGTTGCCAGTAGACAGTAGGATACATAATGTATTTCATGTGTCATGCCTCAAAAAGGCATTGGGACACAATGTGGTGCCTTCAGCAGAGTTGCCACTCTCGATGATGAGGGAAGTTGGTGTTAGTTCCTGAGGCTATATTGGACACCAGAGAGCGTATGCTTAGGAGGACTATCAGAGAATACCTGGTGTAGTGGAAGAATTTACTGAGTGAGGATGCTACATGGGAGATTGAGGACATCTTGCAGCATCCAGAGCTGAGATTGCTTGAGGACAAGCCATTTCAAGGGGGGGTTGTAATGCCCCCTTTTTGAGATGGACATGATGTGACTAGAAGTTAGCCTGTTCTGTCATGGTCCCGAGGGCTAACCAGGACTTCAGAGGGATCTTGAGACTATTTGGCCTAGGCAATTTCAGTATCAGGCCGAATGAAGTTCGTTTGATGGTGAATTGGAGGGACTTACTATTTATAGTAAGTTGACAGGGGCTTAGTGGTTTCACATTTTTGGTGATTGGACTTCGTATGTTTCGTCGAGCTCTTTCCAAAGAGCTATTACTCATGGAATTCCGAGTTCATTTGCTATATTATTTTAATGCCTGAAGTTTTATAAAGTGACTATTTAATTAACTATCAAATGTTTTATAAAGTCACTTTATAAAGTAATTGTTGAAATATGGTAGCTTCGGTCAGATATAGAAATGATGATTGATTTGATAATATGTGTGTGTATATATATATGTCAGTATGTACTAACATATATATACACACATACATTTAATTATATATATATTCATATCATCATTTGCAATAAATTCTGGAAATCGATGATTGCTTATATAACTGATCGAAATCTACTATATTCCAAGTATATTATCAATCTGTAATTAG
The DNA here is from genome assembly GCA_018584345.1 of Thuja plicata. NCBI lineage: Eukaryota > Viridiplantae > Streptophyta > Pinopsida > Cupressales > Cupressaceae > Thuja > Thuja plicata. The sequence continues at coordinate 727,783 of MU216684.1, read as the reverse complement.
AGGTTATTACTTGCAGATTATTGGCATTTCATGTTTTATATAGGATCCCAATCGAGCATCATTATCGGTGATCATTTCTAGATTGGATATTAATTATTTGTGCAAGATAAATACAGATCAAACTTGGTAAGCATTTATGTTTATTAAGTAACAAACCCCGATTAGAGATCGGGTGTTTAGTTAAGATGAAAAGGCACAATTCATGAGACATCTCTTGAACGGACATGCCTCCACCTTGTGGAGACATGTCCTCTCGTGGGATGTGTCTCTTCCTTATATACTTAATGCAGATCCGATCCACAATGGGAGACATTGAAATCAATAAATGTTCGGCTCTTGTAGATCGAATACCATTAAGAAAAATTCAGACTTGTAATTTCATGATCAATATTTCTCAATATTGATTTGGCATCAACTCCATATTTATCAAGTTCAATATTTTGATTATAATCTGCAAGAAAGTACAGTGATTGTAAGAATCATATTCTGAAAATAGAAAAGCCACAGATAGATCAAATCTGAAAGAAATTTAATCATATTTAACATGGTATCAGAGCTTTGCTAAGGAAGATCCACTTAAATTTAAGATATCAGATTACATATTCTCTCTTGAAATCGCAATTATAATGTCGAGTGTAATCAGATTCAAGGATTGTCTTGAAGGTGCAAATAACTTTACATCATGGAAATTCAAAATCATGATGATTCTGAAAGAAAATAAGTTACTCATTTGTGAAAGAAAACAAGATAGAACTAGAGAATGATCCGGAGAAAACTCAATGGATTGAGAACAATGAGAAAACTATGAAACTTATAGTAGATGCAGTTAGGGACCATATAGTACCTATTCTGTCTAAACATCAGACTGCATACCTAATGTTTAAATCCCTTGAAAGCACTTTTGAAATAAACAACACTAGTAGGACCCTTGCTTTAAAGAGGCAACTTAATCATGTACAAATGAACAAGGGAGAATCTATTAATGCATATTTCATGAGAAACACTGAACTAAGAGATCAATTGTCAATAGTTGGAGATTACATTGATAGCAAGGAGTTAACACTAATAGTTCTAGGTGGCCTACCAAACTCATGGGAATCATTTGTTCAAGGGATAAGTGCAAGATCAAAACTCCTTAAATTTGATAGGCTAAGAATAGATTGCTTACAAGAAGAGCGAGTCTGATGACAAAAGGAAACAAGCAGAAACCCATAGATGAGGATATTCATGTGTTAAACACAGATTCTCATAAGAAAGCTAAGAAGAAAAACTTCAAGAGAAAGAAGAATTCTTATGGGAAGGGATCATCCAAGAAAAGGAAAGACATCTCCCAAATACAATGTTTCAGATGTGAATAGTATGGACACTATGTAATCAAAAGCCTTGATAGAACAAAACAACAAGCATCCTTTGCTAAAGTTGGAAAGACAAATATAGAATATGATTCTAAGAAATTTGTCTTCTACTCAACATTATCAAGCCAAGTATCAAACAAATTCAATACCTGGGTAATTGATAGTGGTTCATCAAGACACATGACAGGATTCAGAGAACACTTAGATACTATGATAGAAAAAACTGACAAAGAAGTAACTATGGATGGTTTTGCACATCCAGTAAAGGGGGTTGGAACTTGCACCATAAATTTGAATTCTGGCCTCTCTCTACAACTCATTGGAGTATTGTTTGTACTGGGAATAAAGAGGAAGCTAATATCCATTTCTGCTCTTGAAGACAACGGATATAGGGTTACCTTTATGGATGGAAAAGTTATGGCATGGCCAAAGAACTCCACCATAAAGAAAGTACAAACTATAGGTATAAGACAAGGATACCTCTACAAACTGTGCACAGACACTAATCAAGCCCTTATTCATGAGACCTTTGTTTCAAATAAAATTTGGCATTGAAGATTAGGACATATCCATTTCCATGCCCTACCTTCAGTAGAAAAATTGGTAACAGGATTTCCCAAACTAAAGCAAATTCATGAAGGAGCATGCAAAGGGTGTGCCTTAGGGAAGAATACAAAGGGGACCTTCCAAAATAGTTTGAGTAAAACCAAAAATATATTAGAATTAGTCCACTCTGACTTATGTGGACCCATGTCTGTACCCTCCATGGGAGGATTCTTATATTATGTAATATTTGTAGATAACTTCTCTAGAAAGACCTGGATATATTTTCTTAAATGTAAAGAGTCGGAAGAAATCCTTAAAAGGTTTAAGGAGTTCAAAGCTCTTACAGAAAATTTTTTGGGTAAGAAAATCAAAATACTGAGAACAAATAATGGGAAGGAATACACCTCATAAATTTTTAAGGAATTTTGTGTAAATGCTGGGATTAAGAGGGAGTTTACTGTAGCCTAAAATCCACAACTAAATGGTGTTGTTGAGAGGAAAAATAGAACTATTGTAGAAGCTACTAGAGCAATGTTGTACAACCAAAACATAGAAACTTCATTTTGGGTAGAAGCCTCTAGGACAACTATCTACATTCAAAATAGATGCCCCTACTAATCTAGATAACAAAACTCCCGAAGAAGCATTTACTGGTGTAAAACCTGACATAAGTCACTTAAGGATCTTTGGTTGCCCTGTCTACATTCATGTACCTAAAGAAAAGAGGTCTAAATTAGAACCTATCAGAAAGAAAGGGATATTCATGGCCTATAGTGAAACCTCAAAAGCTTACAAAATATACATACCTGGATAGAAACGAATTGAACTAAGCAGAGATGTCATCTTTGAGGAAGACATTGTTCAAAAGAGCAAATAGTTCTAATGAGATAAAAATTCAAGATTCTCCTAAAGTCATGGAGGAGGATCCTGCTCCTGAGATTCAGAGCGAGTATCCTGAAGAAATCATAAATGAAAACAAAACTGCTCCAGAAGAGAATCCTAATAACAACAAAAAAAGGAGACCACTTTTGGGCTAGAAAGATGATTGAGGAAGCTGAGAATTATGCAACACCCAAAGGAACTTTTAGATAAAGTAAGAGATCCAAAAGATTCTCAAACTATGTTTCCTTAATGACTGAGATCATTAGTTCAGAGCCAACACGTGTTACAGAAGCTCTCAAGTATCAAGTATGGAAAGATGCTACAACGGACAATCCATTTAAAAAAATGATGTATGGGATATAGTACCTAGATCAAAAGAGAAATTTGTTGTCTTTTCCAAATGGTTCTTCAAAATCAAACATGCTGCAGATGGCAGTATAGAGAAACACAAAGTACGTTTTGGAGGTTTCTCACAAAAGGAAGGTATTGATTATGAAGAGACGTTTGCACCTATTGCCCAGTACACCTCTATTAGAGCAGTAATAGCTATTGTAGCAGCTAAAGGCTGGAAGATCCATCAAATGGATGTGAAAACAACTTTCTTGAATGGGACCATTGAAGAAGAAGTTTATTTAGAGCAACCTGAGCTTTGTGATACATAATGCAGACTCACATCTATGCAAATTGAAGAAAGCCCTATATGGACTTAAATAGGCCCCTAAAACCTAGTATGAAAGGATCGATAGCTACGTTACGGGACTAGGATTTTCCAAGAATGATGCAGATCCAAATCTCTATTTTAAGGTAATTAAAGGTGATATGTTAATACTAATTTTATACGTTGACAACTTGCTAATAACAGGAGAAGATCAATTCCATTGTGAATATTGATGATGGTGTGGACGTGGCTGCTGCTCCTGTTGGACCTGGTTCTAGACCCGTGCTAGCACCAAGAAAAAAAAGGATGATCAGTCCAAAGAGCTTGATACTCTCATGGATTCTATCCAGCAATTTATGCAACTGAAGGATGATACTGCTGAGTACATGAAACAATTGGGTTAAGTTCTTGGTTGGCTGTCTTTGTTTTTTATGCTGGTTTTTTGTCTCGGGTCTTTTTTGTTGGTTTTATCTGTTAGGACTGCTTTGTTGGAGGAGTCCCTGTAATGCTCATTTGTTGTTCCTTCAGCTGTCTCCTTTTGGCTTGTGCTTTATCTTTCTATCTTTGAATCTTTTGTAAAGGGTTCCAGATTCCCTTCAAAATTTGCTTTCACCATAATCGAAAAACAGGAGATCACCTTATTACTCAATGTAAGGACTTGGCCTCAGAATTTGATATGAAAGACTTGGGCATTTTACATTACTTCCTTGGGTTAGAAGTCTGGCAGAAATCAGATGGTATCGTTTTAAATCAAGGAAAGTATACTATTAATATTCTGAAGAGATTTGGGATGTTGGACTGTAGACCCATGTCTACACCTATGGAAACCAACTTACACAAATTGAAGGAAGCGGCAACAGGGTCAAAATTTGCAGATCCTACTCTCTATAAACAGATAATTGGATCATTGATGTACTTGGTTAACACCAGACCGGATATTTGCTATGTAGTGAATGCTCTAAGCCAGTTTATGTTTGAACCAAAGGAAATACACCTTGTTGCTGCGAAGCATATATTGAGATACCTTCTAGGTACTATTGGATATGGTCTTAAATACAGAAATGTCAACCTAGGTCTACATGGATACTTTGATTTAGATTGGGCTGGAAGTGTAACCGATCGGAAAGGCACATCAGGATGTTGCTTCAGTTTAGGATCGACTATGATCTCTTGGATCAGCAGGAAACGGTCTTCAGTGGCACAAAGCTCAATAAAAGCCGAATATATTGCAACCTCTATGGGAGCAAGAGAAGCAGTATGGCTCCGAAAATTGCTTGTGGGATTATATGGTGAGCCCCTGAATCCTACTATTATCCACTGTGACAATCAGTGAATCCAGTATTCCATGATAGATCAAAGCATATAGAGATTTCTTACCACTATGTGAGAAACATGGTAGAAAGGAATGTGATCCGGTTGGAGTATATTAGTACAAGCGATCAAACAACATACATTCTCATCAAGCCTCTCTCTAGAGTTAAAGTTGAACACTTCAGGAAGAAACTTGGTATGGTTGAAATGTAAATTATTGTTGAGGTTGAGACTCAAATTGTTTATTTTGTACTAATATATTTAAAAGATGTTTAATGTGTAAACTCTTTTGGTCATGCGTGTGACTCCATGACTTTATGGCCCCCCCTGTGTACATTATTGAAAGGTGACGATCTTCTGATAATGAACACTTGTATTTGACATTGTAAGGTGACAACTTTACAATGATTAGTTTCACTATCATGATGGATATCATGTGACTTGATATCCATGGATATGTCATGATAGTATCTCTTGGACATTTTGATAGATATCATGAGACTTCATATCAGTTGAAGATCCTTATGATCCTTATGAGATAATCATGGTGGATAAGTGTATCCTTGGATATGCCATGATTTATTATGGTAGACATCATGAGACTTGATGTCAGTGCACATACCATAATGAAGATGTGATATGAAGAATGTCATATGACTTGACACTCTTAGAAGCATACCATATCTTCTGATATCACGAGTAAGGTGATATCACTATATACTTGGTTAGTTTTATCTTCCCTAGCTAAGAGGGAGTGTTGAAATATGGTAGCTTCGGTCAGATATAGAAATGATGATCGATTTGATAATGTGTGTATATATATGTCAGTATGTAGTGACATAGGTATACACACATACATTTAATTGTATATATATTCATATCATCATTTGCAATAAATTCTGGAAATCGATGATTACTTATATAACTGATCAAAATCTACTATATTCCAAGTATATTATTGATTTTCATTTAGAGGTTATTACTTGCAGATTATTGACATTTCATGTTTTATATAAGATCCTGATCGAGCATCATTATCAGTGATCATTTCCAGATTGGATATTAATTATTTGTGCAAGATAAATACAAATCAAACTTGGTAAGCATTTATGTTTATTAAGTAACGAACCCCGATGAGAGATCGGGTGTTTAGTTAAGATAAAAAATGCACAATTCATGAGACATCTCATGAACGGACATGGCTTCGCCTTTTTAGTACTTTTTCTTGCAATCTCCTTTCCTAGATGAGATTGTGAGACCAGGCTGTGGGATTACAAACCTAGGACACAAACTCAACACCCTCAGCAGAAAGGAGACAAGAGAAAGCCAACATTGACAAGGTTCAAAGACCTACACTTTGAGCTCCACATCACTCAAGCGGGTACACCTAATCTGCACACGCATAACTCCTTGTGACAAACAAAAGCTTGCAGATATATAACTGTGGAATATTTTTCAAACCTTTAGGTAACATGTACCTCAATGTTTTACCAAATCTTATGCAGTATCCCTCTTGCATAAAGTATGTTTGAAAACTAGAACTACTCTAACTCCTATCAACATGAAAGGGAAATGATTTTCATTTATGTTTTGGATTAATGGATCTCTGAAATACCCCAGATCTCTCATAGACCAGTGCCTTATCCAATGGGAAACAAAGTCAAACATAACAATGCAAAAGGAGATTATGAATAAAGAAGACAACACAGTCTAATATGTCTAATGCCTTACATCAAACATACCCCATTAGTCAAGCTCTACTTGTGGATCCGCCTGTGTATTCAAATATGCAACTACCTATTCAAAGTATTTAACCCTCCCCCTGGAAGAGACCCTGGAATAGACAATACATTAATTAGCATTCACTGAAAGACAAGTTGACATATCCTTAATACCCCAACTCATACACATCTGAAGACAAATCCTAAATCATAGTCATCCTCTAAATGACTCCATTACTGATCAACAATGAACAAAACCAAAACACCCTTGATGCCTTAGTCTCTATGACTCAAGAAACAAAATGGAGACAACTTGATAACAGCACAACCATACTGGAATTTCATTCATAAAACTAGCTATTATATTGATGTTCTTCTCTGAAACCAAAAAGGAAACAAGAATACCCTATATGCAAAGAAAAGGAAAATATTTACAGCAGAACCACACTTGGATCCTGCCTTGCCTTGCAAGGATTCAGAACCCTTACAATAGAGAAAAGAAAGACATTTAAAGAAGAGAGAAACCCTAAAATTGATATCTGATTGACACCTGTCCCTCTTGAAATCTGATTCACACTTATCCTTCTTTCTCCACCGATTTGATCTTTCTTCAAAAGATCTGAAATAGAATCTGATCTGCACGATTTGCCTGAAAGCATTAACTTGGTGAATAAATACAGAACCAAAAACAATTTGATTAGAACCCTAAACGCACCAGTTGACAAAAATAAAAGCCACAGTCAACAGAAGACTATCCATTTGCACCCTATGGCCTCATCAAATCGATCCAAAAGATCATATCGACCCATTTAATGCCTCTTCATCCTGGAAAGCAGTGCCACCGCCTGGAAACCCTGAGAAATATATTTGAATATCTATTCTAACGGCTACAGGTGGCACGGAATCCATTATCGACGACTGAGATTGAAACTTTATTCAACTTTAAAACAGGGTCGTCGATCTTCTTTTAAAAACCTTGGCACTACGATTTGATCTGGACAGGTGGCACGTCATCGCGATGCCTCTATGGATATCCTGCGATCACCTTTTTGTCTGAGGCTTAGCACCAGCCGTCCGATCAAGATACATCTGTACTACCTTTAACTTTTCCTTTCAGCGCTGACCAAGACCTGAGATGCGACGTGGCAAGCTATCGCGATGCCTTGATTAATAAAACTCGATCATCTTCCTTTCGAGGCAATGTTCCCACCGTTAGATCCTTTTTGACCTGCATGATGCTTACCTTAACTTTACCTCCGACCACCTTCCACGTGTCCCTCAGGCGTGAACCCTCGATGGATAAAAAGTGAGCATCTTCCGTTTTGAGGCTTAACGCCCACCACTGGATGAAGAAGATCTGATGGTCCCAATTTATTCTTATAAACTGCAGACCCGACATCCCAGGAGGAAGACGCGTCACAAAGGCTTGAAGCCTTGAAGGTTTTGATCCGTGCATCTGTTGATCAAGGAATAACGCCAATCGTCGGATCTCATCACATCTAACCACTCATTAACTCGCCTGTTTGCTTGGCCACTTTCCACATGGCGCGTTGTCGTTATGCCTCAAAAGATAAAGAACCTGCAACTTTCGGATAGTGGAAACACGCCAGCCACTGGATGGGATTTGATCTAACGGTTGATGAACCTGCTTTATCTTCGATCTCGGAGGGACACTTGTCAACACGTCATGATGCCTTGAAGGATATTGTCCTCACACCTTCTATTCAAGGAATAACGACAGCCGTTAGATTAGATCTGGGCTGCATGAAAGTTATCTCCCTTTAGCTTGACAATCATCATCCACGTGTCGCACTCTGATTCGCTGGGACCACCGCCACCTCACCATCCGATTTGGCCCTGCCACCTGTCCATCTACCAAATGTCACCTTGTCGCAATGCCGCAATCTGATTGGACTTGCCGTTACTAGGACCAAGGCATAGCACCCTGCCGAAATCTGTCACCACTCTGAATCCTCTGCCATGTCATCTCTACACGGGCCCACAAAATTTGCCTCCCTGTCCGCTAGCTGGCCGCCACTTTAACCGCTCCACCACTAACCACTTGGCCAAAAAGCCGCGTGCCTTTCGACACTTAACCACTACAGGTTTGGATATAAAAATACAAAGTTCTGTTGCCGCACAGCCAATGTGGGATAAAGGAACTAGAGCGTTTCAAACAAAAACAAACCAGCGAAGGCACCATGGATAAACCGATTGTTTCCAACACCTTTTAACTGCATAGAGACCATCCAAAGGCAGCAAAACACGACGTCCTCATCCCTCTGCAACCTTCTCCCGTGAGATAAAGAGAAGAACCCTCTGCAACTAAAGATTTCCGCCATTGAAGCTCTGCAAAAAGCTCAAAATAGTACTCACAGAAATGAGTACTAACATAGGCTCCGACTGAGGAAGGTTGAACGCAAGTTCAACGCTAGATTCCAGATCTCTAAGAAGAGCAAATCAAAACTTCACACCAAAACCCTATAACAAACACACCTAAAGCAGAAGAAACAAGAAATTTTTACATATTTATAATGCTGCTCAACAGAGTTCAACTTATCTCTGCCCTCCTTTCCCTGAGTTGAAGAAATCAAACCAGGCTTGATGGCCCTAAGCCATCACCAAATTTCCAATTCAGTTGGCCTCTGTCCAAAACAAAGTTTTCTGCTCCCTGCTCTGGAAACAAATTGAAAGTATAGCTGTTATCTGCAAGACTTGATATGTTGACATGTTTCAACAACCTACATAAAATAATGTCAGTATTTGTGCCTTGATTCAACACTTTTAAATCAGGCCTCATTTGATAATACCAACCATCATGTGACCAATGCCAATCATGGCCACTGAAAAATTCAGGACCCTCATAACATTTCTTACCTTTGCTTGCATTGTCACATTTATAAAAAACATCCTCCAACTGATTCTCTGTCCCACAGCCGGAGTCATCAAAACGTTTTTGTCACTAGTTTGCATAATCAAATCAGAGTCCCCTAAAGAACTTTCCTGCAAGATATCAACCTTATGCAAACCATCATTTTGTCTATTGGAGGAAGAATACTTATCCACATATGCACTTGCATACCTTGAGTAATTGAAGGACCATCCTCTTCATCTTTTGAAAATGGAAATGCACTGATGCTTTTATCATCTGATATATCATAATCAATCTAATTGTTGTAGCCTAGTGACATAGGAGTACAAGGGGAATCAAAAACACACATGTCAAAATTAGGACCATCTGATTCACACTCTCTGTCAAACTCAATGTGTGTTGGGTGCAAGAACTCAAAGCTATCCCCTCCTGAATATCTGAGATACTCACAAGTCAGGAACTCAAAAATTTGTTCACTATGAAGTGAACCATTGTCATCTCTTTCACCCACTTCTTATATGTAGTCACAAACATCATTTTCATTTATGCAATCACTATCTTCTTGCTGACTACAAACATCTTGTACCTCATATTGAGAAAGATCATCTTTGTGATTTAAAACTGAAAAATCACTGGATTCATCATCACATACATAACTTGATTTCCCATGATTTCCGTTTCCACTACCGTGGGCATCCTGCCAACGCCTACTGTCAACAACATAGGGTTCGTGGTGGTATTGTTTTCTTCTTCCACCGTACCGTCTTCCTTCCTTCCGGTGTTCCTTCTTTGTCCTTGGTTGTGTCCCATACCTCATTGTTGTTTACCTTAGTGATGGCTACCTTCAGCTGTGGTAATGTTTCTAGAAGGTCCGCCACCCGTACAGGTATGATGGTTTGCAACATTTGCTCTATGATGTTGGCCTCAGATGCTGACCGTACGGGGGTACTCACACTACCGTGTGAGATTCGTCGTTGCGCAAGTTCGACCTTGGTTTTTTCTTCCCCCACCTTCCCTTTTTTGTACTAGGATCACGATACGTGAGCTTCCTTGCTTGTGACCTGGTGATGACAAGAATCTCCTCTTCAGGGCATGCGACCTATATCATGTTTACCCCCTTCTGCCTAGGGCTGCCTAGGGCAGTCAACATCCTCATGGTTGCTTGGACCACACCATTTGCATAGCACGCTTCCTCCACCTTGATCGCTACCGCTTTGACAGTCCCGCACAAAGTGGCCCCACTCGTTATATCTGCGGCATTGTATCATGGGCCGCCCCTTCGCGTCGTACTGGATGACTTCTGGGTGTGTTATTGTTGCTATTGTTATTACTTCCTTGTTGGTTGTTGCGGTACCCTCCCGACGAGGCATTTGTGTTTCTTGGAGGTGTGACAGGCGGATTTGTTTGTTCCCCTTGGGTAAAGAGCACTTGAGTGCTCCTTGCCTTCAGATTGTATAGGCACTCCTTGATGGAGTGCCCTAGTACTTGACAGATGTCACAAAATGCTTTCTTTGGACTGTTGGTTTTGGTATGGCCTTCCAACTTGCAGTCCGTGCACCAAAGTTCCTTGCCATCTTTTGTCTCCTCCTTTCAAGCCCTCATTTCCTTCATCATTCTCATCACGTCTTTTTGTAGCGCCTGTATAGTTTTGGATTCTCCCTCACTGTCCCCATCCGTGCTTTCTTCATCATTCGTCTTCTTCTTACCTCTGGATGTCTTGTTTTCACTTTCAATATCCATCTCACGGTTGTAGGCGTTAGTGTATGAGGATGGTGGCACCACTTTCATCTTCCTCCTTAGGGATGGAGTTAGTCCCTCAATGAACCATCATTTTTTAGACCATCCGCTGGCTGGTTTTTGAGTTTACCAATGAGTTCCTTTATCCTATGATGGTAAGCTCGTACTGTTTCATTTTTCTCCTGTTATGTATTGTAAATTTCTGACACTACTTCATCATCATCACGGAGCAATCTGAACTCCTCGTGGAGTGTTTTTTTTAGGTCATCCCAAGTCGCCTTGCCCCCTACTGGCAGGTCCGTGTACCAATCAATTGCAATCTCTCGTTGGGTGGCAGGAAAAGCCTTTGACCAGTAGTCATGGTCATCTTGGCCATTTGCTTCCCATATCGTTACACATGTTTTACAGTGGCGGGGCGGATCCTCCGATCCGTCCCCACTGAACTTGGGCAGTTTCTGTTTCTTCTGGGGGTTTGCCATTTGCCATGAACGGTAGGCACCGTGCACGTTATTAGACATCAGAGGGTTGGTTCCACCTCCGCGTCCTTGTGCGTCTTTCGCACCTTTGGCTATGCGCGAGTCTTCTACCCCTCCACCTTTGTCGTACACGTCTTGGTTGCTTACTTCGTAGTGGTACCGATACTCTCTTCTCCCCGGAGTCTTTGGTTTTGTTCTCCCTATTCTTGATCCCTCCGAGATAATGAGATTGCCGATGCCCCGCAAGGTACTCTCAGATAAATCCGCTACCTTCCCTTCGAGACTTCCCTTTTGGCTATTGTCCTCTTCGGAATGTACGGATGGTTCAGTTGGTACCGAGTCACCACCTTCCCAACTGTCAGTGTCAGATCCTTTGTGCGCCTAGGAATTGCTCGGGAGTGGTAGTTCTCTGGCGATCGCTTCCTACTCCTGTCTTGACAATTGTATTCTGCCGCCCCGTGCCCACGGTGGGGGACCAACAGACTGTTTCACTAGTTGTTGTAGTCGTTAGCGTCTCTCAGCTTGCTCTTGGATACGCAGAGACCTTCGTACGGTAGTTTTGGCTTCCTTCTCTCCTTCTGTCTCCGCCTTCGTGCGTTGCCTTATGTCCTTGTTTGGTAGGTTGGGCATTAATTGTTGGAGTTACTTACACCTGCTAGTATCATGTGGTTCCTCCTCCCTCCGGTTCCTCTCTTCGTATCGTTGCAATATTTGTTGTCTCCGTTGCTCCCTTTCTCCCGTCTATCGTTGATCTTGGAGTTCCAACAATGCTCGGGTTAATAATCTCGGAAGGCTACCCAAAAGATCGTACACAAGCTCACCGTGAGTTCAGCGCGTACCGTAGCAGCTGAGACCGCTCTCTCCCGAGCCTCCCACTGTACGTACTCGTCAACTGACACGTCCCACGCGTAAACCAAGTTCTGTGTTAACTGTTCCTCTTGGGTTACTTCATTATTGTCTTCTCCGTCACTATCAGTTACCAGGACTTGTTGGTCAAAGGTACGACCCATTATGTTGCCATCCCGCCAATCCTACTTCCCTCGACCTCCAGGTTCAAACTTAGGCAACGACGCCAAAATGTTAGGTGTCTTACTGTGGATATATTATTCTACACTATAATAGTAATGTAGCAGTGCAAGATTACATATCGCCAATAACATGGCAAAGCACTCAACAGGATAACACGATAACTTTAGACAACATATGGCAGAAAGATATGCTTTATTCCCATGTAATGTCATCACAACCATAATCCATTCTCGGTGCCAACATGCTACATATAAAGTGGCCAACGGTTGGTTGAGTGAATCAACAGTCACCAACCTCCTACAACTACCTGAGAACCAACTGCCATTACATTGCCAATACAACACATAACATAATTATTATTAACAAACTATGGCTAACACTTTTCTTTTAGTCAAAATGCATAAAATCTTTTGCCTTGTGTTGAAGTGTGTGCTAGTCTTTGCCCTAGGGGAATCCAAAAGATACACAATTTTATTCAGCACAATCATGAGCCACCTTAGAAAAAATTGTAAAGATAATGAATAGTAAGTATATATAATCCAAATTAGGTTAGTTTCTATTTACAAAGAGCTTCTCCTTCTAATTTGAAGAGTGGTTCTACCACAGCTCTCTGGTTCTACCACACATCTACTCCATTTTATGTTATATTGAAAAATGTGAATTAAAATGCTAACACTTACAAAGTTTAACCTGGAGCATGGTTATTTTTAGCATTTTTCTACAAATTTTATTTGCCATAATTATATTTTCTATAATTGGTTTATTATCATCTATCAAGGAAGAATATTTTTTATTGAAGCTTGGTCGATTTTGGAAAATTTAGCTTATTCAACTAATGCAAGTTTCATAGAAATATGTGTATTGTGTTTCTATAAGTATATAGCAAAATAATATAAATAATTAAAATGTACATATATTGTATTGTAATAAATTTGTTTTCAAAACAGAGAAGAAGGAGGGAAAACAGCCGAAGCTTTACGAAAGGCTTTACGGGATTATAACCTTAATTTTAGCGTAATTCTCAATGATCCAGACATGGCTGCATTTCGAGCTATGCCTGAATTTAGGGAACTTCAAAATGAGGTCAGATTACTTGTACAATGGTCCTTTAATTCCGGGTGTATTTCAATCTAACACATATTTGGTGTAGAAATTTTAATCTTAGAGATCTTTGGTTTCTTTGATTGTTTTTTGATTGCAGATATACAAATGGTTGATTCTGATGTTAAATTTTTGCTATCAACATATTTCTAATTTTTTTTCTCTCAATCGCACAATTTTACGATGTTGTTTTATTTGAAGTTAGTTTTGTGTGCCCCATATTTCAAATTTCCATAATAAGGTTGAAACTAAGCTATTAATTGTAGCACTTGTTGTATACTTGGAAAGTATATTGTATTATGGTTGAAACTAAGCTATTAATTGTAGCACTTGTTGTATACTTGGAAAGTATATTGTTACCTTTTAGGATAGTTCAGGTGGTTGATAAATCTAAATTTCTAATAGATGATTAACTACAGTTGAACAAAATGTGGTCATTTGAATTGTTTGGTAGTTATGATTTTCTCTGAGTTTGATTGTGCAGTTCTACTTATGTTAATAGCTTTAGCAAAAACATTTACTGTTTATAATAGGAATGCAATTGCTTTTCTGATTGTGCAGGCTAGATTGGGTGGTGATGATATAGGAGGCAGCTTCAGAAGAGACTTGAAGCTTATTAGTGAAGTGCAAGCCCCATTTCGAGCTGTCCGAAAATTTTTATATGCAGCCCTGTGTGTTGCTGCAGGAATTTCAACTTTTTTCACTATACCCAGGCTATTTCGAGTTATTCAGGGGGGTGATGATGCTCCAGAGTTTTGGGAAACTCTCGGGAACACTGCCATTAATATTGGAGGTAAATGGTTTCTGATGGTTTAAGAAGTAAACAAACAGTTAAGATACTCAGGACTTATGCTAAACCTTCTTGACAGCTAAGTACTCTCAAGAAACGGCTTATCTGATGGAAGATACATACTCATAGTGATGTTCACTTACTGACTTGTATTCCAGGCTTACATGATAATTAAGAGTGAAATTTGCTGTATGTTTTAGTGCCTCACAGAGGCTGCTTTAACCACCCATTGTGCATCACTAAAGATGGTTATCTGATGAGAGTTACTTATTTAGGAATGAATAGATACTATTTCTGCTGATAAATTTTCATATGAGAGGATTTTTATCTCCAAACTTACAATTATTTTGGCCTGATTGACCAAGCCTCTGACTTGAGCAGACTATCAGTATCGCACATGTTAAGAATAATAAACCAAAGGGCATTAGCTCCCAGAGCACAATTTTATGAATTTACATCTCTGATACAATAAGATAAGTACTATTTGGAGACATCATAAAGGAGGTAGATATCATTATCACTTTAGGATTAGGCTCTCCTGCCATTACAAAATTACCGAGATGCAGTTGGGTGTCATTCCCCATATCCCTCATAAATTAATTTTTTAGGGATAATTTGTTTCCGTTCTTCCATCATATCTAAGATGTTACTAATTGTTATGTTATTTGGGGTTAAAAAGGCTGTAAAGCCCACTTCAGTTATCCCAGTAGCAAGTGGTTTAATGATCTGGAATGAGTTAAGAGTTTTGATCAGATTGGTTCTTAAATTGTACACATGCTTGGAGCAGTAATAAGGTCAGTTTCACAAAATCGTTTCAGCAGTATATTTAAGGCTAGAATGGGTAACATGTAAGTTTGTGGTTGAAGGACGATTTACAGGAATTCTTGGTGATGGTCTGGAACATCACCGCGGTGCTCAAGGAGGTATCAATGTAATGTCCCATTTTTGGGATGATATGGTTTTTGATTGGATTAGCCTATTATTGGTCCTCATAGGCTAAGACTGATGGTTAGAGGGTCCCAGTTGGCAGTGCAGGAGGCTTATTTCTATTCCGGAGGTTAGAAGTGTTCATGATTTCTCTTCGTTTGGTTCAAATTGGCACACTTACTATTTATAGTAAGTGACTATTTCAGGTAAGGTCAGGATTACTAATTATAGCAGGGCACCTGAACGAGCTATGTTTGCAGTGTTGATCCTTGGTACCATTGGGTTGATCAGATATTCAGGGACTATCTTTTTATAGTAAGTCACCTTGTCAGTAGAGTCTAGTATTTCTATATTTAGTAAGGCACTTGGATATGTGATTTCAGTGTTGATCCCCGATTTCAATTGGCATAGAGAAATAAGGTTTAAGGTGCAAGTTATATCATTTAATTATTATTAAAGACGACTTTAATAAAAATTATTCATAAAAGGCATAATATAAAGTTTTTATGTGCACTTTATGTCCAATTACCCTCCTCAATTAAGTGACTTAAAAGTACAATTAATGATTTTAATATTTGAGGCCCATTTATTGATGCACTTTATACAGTAAAAAATAAATATAAAGTAAGCTTTAAAATGATTATTAAAAACATTACTTTTGAGGGGCCATTTATTAAAGCATTCAATGAAGTTGATGTTGATGTGAGTTTTGTACCACTACATAACATATAGGACTAAACGCTTGATACAGGGTATCAAACACTCAACCCTCTCTTGAAAAGCATATACACTCACGAAGGATGTGAGTAAACACTCCAAGGTTCCTTTCCTGTG
>MU216684.1:672759-705017 GCA_018584345.1 Thuja plicata | reverse complement strand
TCATTACAAAGAGGCCATAGTTCAGATTACAAGCAATGTTTCAAGCTTTTAAGCACTCATTGTTCAAATTTTCAACTTCATACCTCCAAGTTCAGATTATAAGCACTTCCAATTGAAACCCAGACAATTGCTCACCTCACTTCATTGCCATCTACGGACCAGACTTCGAGCACCTGAGAAAATTTTCAAAAGGGGGGTCCCCAAATTGGGGCGAGTTGTGAAGACCTCACAACAGTTGAAAAGAAAAGAATTTATATCATTTTAAAGGATTTAAAGTGCACATGAAGGAGATCGACCTCTTGAGGAAAATATATAAGGATTTTGAAAAGAAAAGAGAAGGCATTCACTCATTTTGATAATTGAAGACTTGAAGTTTGTGATTGTGCTCTTCTCATGGAGAAGTAGAAACCAAGGTTTACTAGTATTGGCATTGGAGAGCGAAGATTCTTCATTGTTTTAGCATTTTGAGGTTGTGAAAGACTAGCTGAAGTTTGCCTGTGAGATTGGCTTCATCCAGAAGTCAACATTGTGTTTCATTGGAGATTATATTGAGGTTGTTGAATAATATTTAATTACTGATCAGAAGTTTGAGGATTAATTTTTGGAGAATACTTGTTGCTGGTTGTATGTCATTCTTCTTTAGCATGTGAGGTTTATATTGTGCATATTGGGAGCAATTATCTATAGAATTTAAAAAGGGTTTTGAGCAGATTTTTGGTTGAAATTAGTGAATCCCTTGTTGCTGCATTTGTTTGTTGAAGAAATTCATCTGCTGCTGATATTCATTCTTTCAGAGGGTTTCAAGGCATGTATTACCTATAAGTTCATTAATTGTAACTCCTAGTTTTTCTCTGGGTATTGTTTTGGATAATAGGGGTTATTTAATGAACTGGGTTGTCAATATATTGTGAAAATTTTGAGTATTCAAGCTGGTATAAAAATCTAGAATTTTCAACTGTGTATTACTATTATCAATGCAATTTCAGTTTTGAGTTGACAAAATTATTATTGCAATATTTTTTATTTGCTGCAATATACTGTCATATCAAACATTGCAAATATACCACATTCATTCATCAAAACAAACACAAACAAGGCAGAAAATTTGTTTTTACAAGAATCCGCCTGGAGAGGGTTCTTACAATCAACTTATCATATGTGCTGTATTAAAATTTGGGCTTTAAAACATTGTTATGTATTTGTGGCTAATGAGTGCTTTTAGTTGCTAACAAAGTAAATTGAAGGTGGACAAAGCTGTTGAATTATATGTAGTTGTTTGATGAAGTGCTGTAGGATGCATTTTTGCTGATAAAGTCACTAGTAAAGTGTCTGTTGGCTGATGAAGTGCTGTCTGTGAGTTTGGCTGACAAAGTGGCTTGAATGCTGCAGAAGTTGAAAGCAATTGCTGAGGTGAGAAATGAGTATTCTATAGCATACATGTTTCTATTGAAGTTTGTGGGTGGAAATGTTGGCATTTTGAAGGTTGAAATGGTTTTGACTTTGGGACAGCTTTGTGACTTTAACTTGCTTGTGTGGACTGTTTTCGGAAGTAAAATGCGAAGGAAGTGGACTGTATTTGTTTTTAGAAACAAACCACTCAATGAGGCCGATAAAACAAAATTATTCTTGTAAGACCTTTTTCTATGGCTGTTGGAGCCTTGAGGATGGTTGATTGGTAATTTGTTTGATTGTTGGGCAGTTGGGCAGATGCAAATATCCAATCATTCCACTTCTACAACTGCTCATTTCCAAGTGATGTCGACAGACCAAAGGAGAGGAACTATGTTGATGATAATCCTCAGGTATGAGTTGGAGAGGGCTAAAAATGTTGAATTCATTCTTTTGGACCTTTTCCTCTCAACGACCTTGATTAAGTGTTGTTCTTTTTCAAGGTGAAGATGTCCAACATGTAAGCCTGTTGAAAAGAATGATAAATGAAAGTAGTTTTGTGTAATCAGTGTGCCAAAAGGGAAGAGAGGAAGGGAGTTTCAGAAATTGAAATTACGGTCCATAATGGTTTATAATCTCCCTCATAACTCAATCGTAATAGGCACATTGGGGAATGATTAAACTAGCTTTAGAAAATTGTTACAAATTGTTTTTCATGTACTTTATATATCGATTACCATAAAAGATTAGAGCATACAAGTTTGCATTCGTGTTATTAATGTTTGTTACTGTTTTAGTTCACATCTTTTGGTGTGACATAAAATAGATGGAAAAACTCTCTAGAAAACAAAAACTAACATGATATGAACATTATTTACTTGCTATTTACAATCTGTACGATGGTTTGCTAGGGTGTTTCGCTCATGTTGAATAAAATTAAAATCTTTTCTTTTTAGATTTACTTAGAGCAAAAGTTGAGACACTATTCAACTGAAGGCAAATAATTTTTATGTTTTTTGACTAAAAATAAATACTAGACATTATGCTTGCATTGTTGAGCTATAAGCCGAGACTAAGCAATGCAAACAGACAAGAATTGAATAGGCATAAATACATACAATAAACATTATGAGCTAAATAGGTCTGTTGTATTCAAAGCTACAACTATCAATTTAACACCTATTGCAACACAAATCTTTCGACAAATAAGAGATATTTAACTCATAAATGTACAATAATACATAAGACCACTTTTTACAATAATTTAGTAGCAAAATAGGTGTAGAATAAAAACATGAATACGTGGTGAATGGCAATTTTAATCTCTCTCATAACTCAATCACGTGTTTATAAAAATCAGGGAATGATTGATTGACTTAGCTTTTAGAGCATTGCTACAAAATGTTTTTCATGTACCTGATATATTGATTACCAAAAAAGATTAGAATATAGAAGCTCACATTTATGTTACAAATTTGCGTTACTATTTCAATTCACACCTTTTAGTATGACACAAAACATAACAAATGGACAATAGATTCACTCTTCAAATTACAAGGGGAAGCTCCCTATAAACAAAAAACTATCCAAATATAAACAAAATGTAATCGCTAACAATCTGTACACCAGTTTTTAAGGGTGGTTTGTGCTTGTGCTGATTAAATAAAGTGTCTATTTGGATTCACCTAGAGCAAACAATTAAGATGCTCTTCAGCTCAAGGAAAATGATTTTTATGCCTTTTGAAAATACAAGGCATGCTTGCATTGTTCATTTTAAAGAAAAGATCAAACAAATACAAATACACAATAATTAAATAGGCTTAAACACATGCAACACATTACAAGCTAAACATGACAGTTGCATTCAAAGCTACACCCAGTGACTTAACACCTAATTCAGCGCAAAGATTCTAGTAGATAAGTGATACAACTCATAAAGGTATAATAATACTTATGAAATGCCACTTCAACAATAATTTAGAAGCATAATAAGTGCAATAAATACTATTGAATGAATAATAGGTTGTAGAATGAAAATTATGAATACTTGGTTCATGACAATTTCAGTAACAAGCAAGCATGACATTACTATTAGGAAATAAGTGCAAAATAACACTGTAATATTTATAGAGCTATTGCATGAAAGTAAATAGACAACTCATATGGTACTTCAATTCTAGCTATTGACTTGATTGCATGTAGTGTAATCTATATTAGAGAATCCTATCTTTTAAAACTAAATATTAAACCTATGATTGGCAGTTAGCTTGACAGTACAAATCATCACTTTAAAATCTTATGTCTCCCACATGAAAAGAGATTCGATAGACGATTTAAATATAGTCAGCTCAAGGCTAATAATAGAGAATTGTAAAAGTAGCACTGCTCCAAATATGCTCTTATTATCTATGGCATCATCTAAAAATAGTGTAGGTTATTTTGAAGGCATGTCTGGAGAAACTTTTTTTCTATAGGTGACTCTAAATGATTTGATTCTAATGACACTTTTCTCTTTCTTGAACATAGTAAATCCTCTTAAGCCCAAAAACTCTAAAATGTGACTCTTTGAATCTGCTAAATTCTTTGTTCTATGGAGGTTTCCATGAACAACTCCATCGATCTGTATCTAACTTTTTATCTCATTGATTTTCTTTGTGACCTTCTTTGATCACCTTCTTCTAACTTGATTGATTTATACCAGTTAGGAATAACACAATCTTTTCATCATTGTATACTTTTAAGCACTAAAACTGTATGTTGAATTTTGCATGGGCCATTTATTTTGGAAAGAACACTTTTAGAAAAGTCAGAACTATCTTTAAAAATTGGCAGCCAGGTTTGAAATCCATATTACAATTACTATAAATCTTGAGGAAGGCACGTTTTTAGTTGTCATCACTTTATTTCCTTGCTGACTAGGTTATGACAAAGATAGCATCTCTTTGTCTTTTCTGTAGTTCAATTTCCTCATTGCTAGTGTCAAAATTTTACCAATTTTTTTGGTAATGTGTGTCTATTTTTCCTAGGTCCAATAGTCATGTGTTGACTACATGTTTTAAAGATAACAAAGCTTTATCAAAAAATGTGCCAACCTGACAATTTTAATCAGGCACAACTTTTCTTTTTGATTGCCTCCTCAAAAGTTAACAAAATACATACAAAGAGTGCACTCTATCTTTTCTCTCCTTAAGCATAAATCACTTAATATAGTTGTAGCTTTGCTGAGTAGGTGTTCAACATTTCTTGTCTTTTTCTACCTTGTCTTCTTATGGTGCAATGTCCTCATGTGTACTTTTGAAAAATGTGTATCATCTTTATCTCCTCCTTGCATGACTCCCTCTTGTTTGTCCTTAGTGTGGTTCACTATTTTGACTAGACTGCCACCTCACAAATCAAGACAAACTATTTGCTGATTGTTTTGCTAACAATTTGCACCATCTTCTATGTTTGATTGGGCATGGTTTGTCTTAATGAAGTCATAGCTTCCTCTTGTATGTATCATCACTAAACTTCCTTGTCACCTTTGTTTAGACTATCATTTTGTAGGTGCATATTTCATTCTTGTGGAGTGCCATTCATTTATAAGAGTCCTTGAAATTGTCATTTCTCCTTTGGACGATTCCTTATTAAATTTCTATTTATTTATAATGTCATTGGCAGGAATGTTTGTGGAAATTCATCAAATTTTAAAATCAATTCAAATCTTAGCTCTTTTTGATCACCAAGATTCTGATGTTGGTAAGGTGAGCGTATGGAGAGTAGAATGAGAACATGAAACATAACAATGCAAATTACTGGTGACTACTTGTTCAAATTACAAACAGTATCAAACTAATAGAATTGATCAATATTAGATAATAATATACAAATCCGATCAATGCCAAATTGGTAGATAACAAGTAGAATTGTGTCAATGCCAAAATGGTAGACCATATCATCCAATTTTGAATCAATGCCAAAATGGCGGATAATGATTTTGAAAATAAAAACTGATCTGGTAGTGATATGTCCAAAATCTTCTTGCAATACCAAATGTTACTTCTAAGTAACAGTAACCCATCTAATTTATTAGAATTTTGAATGAAGGAAATTAATACCAAATTTAGGAATTATGGCAATTGGCTTCTAACTGAAATATCACCAATTTTTAGTTGCACAGCAATTGTACAATAATACCCAGTAAATCGATCACTTTACTCGCAAACTCTTCTTAGCAATTAATCACTGTAATCTCAAACTGGTGCAGGGCACCTCCCTATTTGATGTTTTGGTGTTGTTTAGGTTTGGTTTAGGTGTTTGTGTGTGGTTTGGAATAAGAACCAATGGATTGGATGCAATGGTGAATTGACTTCATGTTTGTAAGAGCCTTAGTGCTCATTAGGGGTTTTAGGGTCATTTTGGTTTAAAAAGTGAAAAGTTGATATTTTAATGTAATTTTGGTTTGAGGGGTGTCTTAGGACCCTATATACCCTATCTAAGGTCATAAAAGTCAAACTCACCCATCGAGTTGACAAGGAAAGTCAAAATGCACAAAGTGCAAAAAGTTGCTAGCAACTTTGAAAGTTGCTCGAGCAACTTTTGCAAGAATTTGGAAAATGTAGTTAGAACTGTTGTAACTACCCCATGCTCGGTATATGAGCATGGATTCGATGTTTGGTGATGGTTAATGAGATTTTGGACTGCAACACTTATTTTTGACACCTCTGTACGGATGACTGTAACTGTTTACTAGCATTCTGCATTGTTTCTTTGCTACTGTACGACTGTGTACGGATTGGCAGAGCAGATTGGGTCCCATGGGAATGGACTGATTTCAATTCTCTTTCATATACATTAGATAGTTTGCTTTGAAGTTCAGTAGGTGTAAAGTTATTAGTTTTTGAAGGTCACTGGTTTGTAAGTGACAGTACAGTGTCAATTAGATAGAAATGGCTCTACCCTAAAATCCCACCAGTCGAATTGACTGAAACCATGGGGGAAGTAGGGTTAGAGTCTGTAGGTAGGATTTTGGTTTTCCTTTTTGTTGTTGCAGTGGATTTCCTAGGCCAAGTAGGAAGCCCTATGGCTGATTGGTGAATCCAGGTGAGCCAGGACAGGGAGAAGAAGGAATTTGCTTGAGCACTCATGATCTTTTGGGAAGGACTTAGTGGCATTTTCAGATGCCCTAGATAGTCTCCTAAAAGGATTCGAAGGTGGAAGGAGGGGAATCAAATATTGGAGATCATTTTGATAATTATTTATGCTGACTGGTCCAGAGGCCTAATTCATAGGCTAAAATCTAGGGCTTGCAAGAAACTAGGGTTATGAGTGCTTTCAGAAGTTAGGATTTTGGATTCTGACAGTGTTGGTTGATGCCTTGAAGATTTTCAAGGTCTTGAGTGGGGTCATTTGGGAAGTTTTGGAGTAATAGCCTTAAAACGGTGAAAATAGACCTACTAGGGAATTGGCAATTAGGCCTCCTAGTGAAATATAGACCAATTGGATTGGTAAAGGGTCTTGAAGTATTGGGAAGAGTTCAGAATGACCTAGGATGGGTCAAGAAGATTGATAGGAGTCTTGGTGAATGTGAGGAAAGATCCTAAGCAGAGATTTGGCATTCTAGGAGGAGTTCTAGCGGAGAAACCTAGGTATTTGGAGGGCTAATTGGATTAGCCAAGCCTAGAAACTTTGGAATCTTCCAAAGACCAACTATACCTTGGAGGAGAAGTTGGTAGTGAGGGTCTTGGAGATCCTAATTGAGGGAAGATTCAACAAAGAACAACCAGTGGATGGTTGGGTTACACCAAGGAGCATCTTGGAGTGAGGAAGAACTCTAGATTGTCAAACCCTCTGCATCACAAACTCCTTACATTGTCTACGATTTACACATCTATTCAACTCTTGTCGCTCCTGCAATTGTTACTAATTCCCTTAAGGATGATCTCCTCTCCTTAAATGGAAATTGGCTAACAAGATTTTATTTGAAGGTTGCAACCAACAAAAAAAGTGTTGCGATTCAAAATATATAACTCTTTAATTGATCCACACCATAACTCTTGTTATGGTTCGCTTTTAAGAAAACGTTGTTTGTCTATAAAGTTATATCACCATCACCAAGCTATGTGTTGGAAATACTCTTTGATGAAGTTCAATGACCCTTTCAATTCTTATTTGTTGGCTGTGAATGAAAATAAAATACCAAATATGTTTTCTAGTTTCAGCTTGACATGTTTTTAATGAAACATCCAATTATTTTAATATATCTTCAGCATTGGAGAGAAAAGGCTCAACAATAAGCATGATGGGTTCCACACTCACCAGATAAAGAGACTTGCATGTCAGAAGATGTTTCCTTACAAGCCTGAGGACTACCAATTCAAATAGATCATAACAAATTATGCTGGGATTAGGATATTTGATGCATTCAGAATTTAATGAAATAGAAGACTTCTGCATTATGACACCAAAAACTTCATAGGCCCTTCATATTGCAAAGAGAAAAATATTAAATGCAGATTAAAATGTTAGGTTGTGGCAGAGTTCCATAACTCGCCGCTAGTCATGCGAGTTATGAATGACTTGTAGGTCGAGTAGTCCATGGCAGGTTTTCATGACCGATGGGTCATGACCCGACGAGTCATGGGTCATGACCCGCATGACTCGCGAGTCATGCGAGTCATGCCACGAATCGCCGAGTCCGTGGTCTATGACCCGGCCGCGGCAGTCATCTTGGATGACTAAAAAAAAACATAAAAACACATGCTTTTTCGTATTTTTTTTTAACAAGTGTCTTCTAATTTGCCCCAAAAGGCATTTCGTTTTTCTTGTTGGGAGAAGAAGAGAGGAAAAGTGAGAGAGAGGAAGAAAAATAAGAGGCCAAGGGTTTGAAACTAGCAAGGAAAATGGTGGCAAATGTTCGGGCCTACAACCCCAAATCTTCAAAAACTTACCATCCGTATTTTGAGTCAACCATGCAGCGCTTCTAGATGTGAGCGCAATTGGTCCATGTTCGAGCATATCCACTCGAAGAGGCGTAATAGATTGTCTGTGGAGAGGTTGAATGATCTTGTCTTCGTTCATTACAACCTCCGTCTTAGGACCAGACAGATTTTGGACACTGACTCCTCTCTGATCACTCTAGAAGAGATAGATCCAGAGTCCAAGTGGCTCAC
The DNA here is from genome assembly GCA_018584345.1 of Thuja plicata. Taxonomy (NCBI): domain Eukaryota; kingdom Viridiplantae; phylum Streptophyta; class Pinopsida; order Cupressales; family Cupressaceae; genus Thuja; species Thuja plicata. The sequence continues at coordinate 696,477 of MU216684.1, read as the reverse complement.
TGAGTCTACCGATCCTGTCTTCACTGAGGAGGACCATGAGTGGGTTGACCAGGCAGACAGAGAGGCTGAGGTTGTGGCTATGGAAGAGGAGGATAGAGCACGAATAACCACCTGTGCAGTTGATGTTGATCAGAGTGACACTTCACGAGCAGAGGCTATGGCTTGTCAGTCATCCAGGACCTACCTCAGACACATTTCTAGGAGGGAGACAAACTACTTTGAGGATGAGGCTGAGCTAGAGCCTGAGCCATAGACTTGTTTTTTATTACACATATGTTTGGGAACATTTGATGTCATGGATCTTATATACATTTGACACTATTTATAATTTTGCATATCTATGTTTTCTATTTCCTTCAGCTACAATTTACGTTTGTACTTATGCGATGGATATATGTTTATGTATGCGATCAAATTAGCTTCTATTTGATGATGTTATAGTGTTTTTAAGCTTTATTCAATAATGGGTGCCTGAAACAAGTTTTAAATCCTAAAAAATCTTTGTTTTTCATTTTGTCGAGTCATCGCTGAGTCGTTGCCGAGTCATAGGCGAGTCGCGGGTCGAGTCGACCTTGCCGAGTCATGGGCGGGTCCGAGTCATGGAACTTTGGGTTGTGGCTAGGAGCATAAAACATATTCAACATGTATTATCTATCAATAACAACATAGAACGGTTAGTGCTTTAACGACAACAATATTATTCTAGCAAATAAAGTTGTAAGCCATAATTGCCTCAGAATTCAAATAAACTATGACAGGCCACTAAACAAATTGATATAAAACCTCTCTCACACATTGGAAAAGTCAGATAATGATAACCCTGTAATACTCATGAAATACTGAAAACCTGTTCGCTGGATAAACCAATTGAACCACAGATTCACATGGGTTTTATCAGGTTAAAAGAAAATAATTTGCATGATGCAAATGAGCTCACAAAACCTCCTTTATTTTAACATGTTCATAACTTTTTGTTATGTGCTATAACTCTAACACTCCCTCTTAGAGAGGGAGGATATACTTAATTACATAACTGGTGATCTGATTTTGAGCAACCTCATCAATCTCATATGAATGTTAGCATCAACATCGCTGGGCATCACAAACAATGTTTGAACAATTCTGAGATCAGATCGAACCATTTTGAATAATCAATATATAATACTATATATATATATGTAATTATATATATATACATCTCTCTGTGCAATAATCAGATATTTTAATATCCGACTGATGCTACATATTCAACACTCCCTCTTAGCGAGGGAGGATATGATTATCTCACAAAGTGCTGATCAATCTCACACTAGCATCATTAAGATGCTTATCAACACATATGTCCTAGAAGGATGTTAGTTATCTGATTTCCGCACATTTCGGGACAATAATTGAATATAGTCTATCAGATAACAATCTTGATCTCAGAGACAACATAGTATCATGATCTCCGGCTCATTCCGAGACTAGTGTAGTCTATCATGATTCACTTATTGTCATGTTTTCCGGCACAGTCTGTGATAACAAGTTAATGTAGTCTATCATGACAATGGATCAAGAACTCAAGAAATTAACAACACAAGTAGCATCATGATTTCCGGCTCACTCCGGGAAAACAACTTAATGAAGTCAATCATGATGCTTTTGTTATCATAATTTCCGGCACATTCCGGGACAACAACTTAATGAAGTCTATGATAACATGTCAATCTATTGTTAAGATCGTCACCTTACAATAGCGACCTTATAAGTATATCAATGAAAGATCGTCACCTTTCATGACATAATACACATGCACAATAGTAACTCTTTTAGCATTTAAAATATAAATGAATATATATTAAATTCAATTTCAGGAATTACAATTACATCTTAGTCATACCAAGTTTACCTCTGAAGTGTCAGACTCCCTCTGAATTTGATATCAATCTTCTTTTCCTGCAAGAGCATTTTGTAAAAGATCAAGGCAAATAGCTCTTATAGTACGTATAGAAAAAATAAGAGAGAGTACAATGAGTAGATAAAGTAATACTCAAGGATAATAAATACTTATCTGCTTATCAACATCCTTGATACAAGTTTCTCCAATGAGAGTCCATATGCAACAAATTAGAAGATGTCTCCATATAAGCATTTATCAACAATGTTACTTGTAATGTCCTCTTCTAGAATCTGATAGGTTTTGAAATACTCTCTCTCCTTAAGACGAAGAGTAGCCTTGTATGGTCCACAAACCCGTGAGAAGAATAATCTCATTAATACTTCACCCCAAAGCTTGAATGAATTACTAATCTCCATTCAATAGCATGTGGATTTTGTGATCCATCTCCAAGGGCCAATACATCAAATGTTTATCTTCTTTGTATTATGTCATCTAATATCGATGAATCATGGCAAGAGTATGGTTGGCTACAAACATCGATATTGTAGAGACTTTGTTGACTGTTGCGAGTCAGTCTAGGTTTATTGCGATACTATTCAAAATTTGACTTATGTATGTCAAATCTCTGCAATGTCTGATGGTTGAATGAATCTGCAAATGATGTAACTATCACTGACTCTGTCATTAATCCTTCTTGCTTATGCGATTTCCTTGGGTCACTATTTTTAAATTGGTTACAAATGAAGCATCGTATAGTTCTAATCAGAATTCTGATTGTAGTTCCAAATACTTTCCTTTTTCTTTATAGCATCTTTCACACTATGCCTGATGTCTTGCTTTTATTCCCTGCCTATCTATCCTATAATGGGCTGGTATAACACACTTTTACTCACCCGTACTCTTTGTCAGCAGAGAGTTTGAACTTTCTTAATTAGAAGAAGGATGTAATATGAAAACGTCATTACACAAGTTGCATAGATAAGGACACCAGCGATATAAGAATGTTTGCCCCTCCCGATCGACTCCACTTTATATTTCCATGCGCTGAATGCAAATTATGATTTCAAGTAATGATAAGAATCCTTATACGTATATGCTTCTCCGTGATTCCCTGAATTCAAGTGTTTACTTGATTGCTGAGTTGGACATTCTCGTTTTGACCTCCCATTACTTCCTTCATTCTACCCATCGATTAGAGATGGTGGATGCAATAACTTTTGTCTACTCCGGATGGTCACAACGAATGTGGAGGAGGCGGTCTCTTCCATAGTAGACAATATATGTAATCACTATTATTAATTTTGTTGAAGGCATCTAAGAAATCTGGAACGATACCTTTGTGATTAATATTGGCTTTTTTTAATTCCTCCTGCTATCTCCATCACAGGTTCCTGCTAACCGGACTCAGGGTGTTGATCTCCTGTCGATATGGGTAAAAAGAAATATCTCCATAGCTAAGTATTTCCGGGAACAAATTATAATATTAATTGAATCTTTTCGTTTGCATTTGCACCAATCGTCTCTGGCTTTCTCTATTCTCCACTCTAATATTGTTGAACAATTCTCATGTCTTCTTGTTTAATGACTTGATTGCTCCAAGAGAGGTGACACTCTATAATTAATGCTTTCTTTATAGAAAGAGACACCCTTCCTTGAAACGTTCTTCTTTGTTAATGCTTGACCACGATCATAACAAATTAATATCTTTTGTAATGAAAGCCGCTTTCAGGAATTTCACATAGACCCGTACACAGTTTGTCATAACTTTTGAACCCCACAGTTTCTCTCCAATCGCTCTGGTGATATTCTTCAAAATTTGTTTTTCACCAACATATCCAAAATTCAGAAAAATCCAACGGTGGATTTGTGAGATATGGTCCCTGTACTGAGAGTGTATTTTCTGAGACAGTCACACATTCACCATCAACAAACTACTCTCTTACATTTGCAGTCTGGCTTTGATACCATGTTAAGTTTTGAGGATATTTGCAAATGTAATAGCACTCTATGTTTTATGTGTGTTTCAAATGCAACAATCTCTCTTGCATTTATATTGAGGATGAAGCAAGGAGAGACATGTCCTTTCATGGGACATGTCTATTCATTATTATGTGATTAATATAATGATGATTGATTATGTAACTATGCCTTTAGAGAGGCATGTCCTTTAAAGGACACACCTCTTCCTATTAATTATAATTTAGTCAATCTTATAATGTTTCATCAATCAATTATTAATTTAGAATAATATAATAGATTAATATTGAATATTAAATTTCATATGTTTAATAATGATATAACATATATAATATATTATTATTAAACAACATATATTATATGTATTCTAAATGATCATATGATTGAAGCTACAAACATTAACATGATGGATGGGTGGATAGATACTAGGAATCGTCCCCTACTCAATGTCATGGTAACATGTAGCAAAAGGCCTTATTTTTTGAAGGCTATTGACTGTACAGGGCAAGAAAAGAATGCTGATTTTCTTCTTAACCAATTATGTGATAGCATTGAGGAGGTGGGAGTATCGTGCGTGGTGCAAATTATTACTGACGCTGCCCCTGTATGTAAAGCAGCAGGTTTGATGGTGCAAAAAATGTATAGGCATATTTTTTGGACACCATGTTGTCTGCATTCACTAAATAATGCACTAAAAGATATTGTCAAATTCCAGTGGACTTCAGATCTCATAGAAAAGGACAGAAAAATGCAGATGTTCATCTGTAACCATCACCACACACAAGCAATTCATCGGAAATTTGCTAGAGTGGAACTTTTGAAACCTATTGATACACGGTTTGCATCTTATTTTATTCTTATTGATTGACTACCTTTGTAAAGTCAAAGGAGCTTTGTGTTCCACCGTGGTTAGTGATACATGGGCAACTTGGAGACAATCTATATTAGATACTACAGTTGAGGTGAGAAGTTTGATTCTTGATGACCACTTTTGGGTTGATGTTAGATTTGTTGTGGAGTTTATTTGGCTCATTTGTGAAATTATCAAATTTGTAGACTCAAACATGCCATTTTTAGGGGAGATTTATGAGGAAATAGATTCCATGTAAGAAAGAATCAAGAAAATGACAAATGCTACAAATCCGTCTTTATATCCTTTTATAGAAGAAAAGCTATATGGAAGATGGAATAAATTGAAGACACCCCTTCATTGTGTTGTATATGCCTTAAATCCTAAATGGCATAATACAAAAGAGACCAATAATAGGGCTCCATATGAGGATAGAGAGGTAATGAAGGGATCCTGGGTTGCAGTAAAAAAGATTTATGGTTGAGGTGAGGAGGCTTCAGTTATAAGGAGTCGATGGAATAAGTTTTCACTTGGGCATGCTGATTTTTCTTCAGTGGAAGCTTTATATGATATGCGAGCAAAGAAAGACCCTATAGAATGGTTGTGGAACCATGGAGGTGAAACTCCTGAGTTGCATTCATTTGCAATAAGATTGCTCTCACAAGTAGCTAGCTCTTCAACTAGTGAGAGGAATTGGAGTACTTATGGTTTTATTCATTCATTGAAGAGGAACCAATTAGGGTAAGAGAAAATAGAGAACTTAGTGTACATTCATAGCTTAGTTTGCCTTCTCTCTCGTGTTGATCCTGGATACATGGAGAGCCCTTTAACAAAATGAGACCAAATTGCACCTAATGGAGAAGTTGCAACCATGGTGGAAGAAGCGGTTCAATCAAGTTGGAGAGTGATGATTATCTAGACAGTATCATAGCTGAAGACCTTGAAATGGATGATAAAAACATTCTAGAGTAGATGATACTAGATAGATTTCTGATTTTTGTTTACAGTTTTTTTGTTTGCATATCAACGATTGAGCATCAAACTATATATTCTTGAATTTCAATATGTAATGGTAATCTGATATGATCATATGCGATACTCAGAAATCAGATATGTAGTGAATTTTGAACTATTTGACTATATATGACACAATATTACATGACATTACTATTAGTATTAGTGATTGAATTTCAGATCTGATATTTTGATTCAATGGTTTTAATGTTCAAACTTGTTACTTAAACCTTTTCATTTTTCTTGTTTTCAAAGCCAATGTTATGACATTTCTTGGAAATTATTAAATTTTATTAAAAAAATTGCCATCTCCAAGTACCCTTGTCTCCTATTTTTTAAAATTAGTTGTACCAGTACCGGTACTAGTCTCCAAGGTCTCCAAGTCTCTCCATCTCCAGGTGACCTTGATAAATCTATATATGCTTTTTCCAAGAGTCTTGTAGAACACACCATAAGCTGGAATTCATTTCGAAAAGTGACATAGCAGTCCTCTAGATCAACTGAGCTCATTGCCAATGTCAGACATCCCTTTTGTCAAGGCTAATGATCATTGAGAAAGCCAAAGACAACTATAATACTGAAGTGACAAAAAATGGAGATATTGTGGTGTGATTAGTCAAGGCACTTCCAAAATGCCTTCAAACACTCTAACTTGCATCGCCCAACCGCCTTTATGTAGTCGCCTACAACTAGAAGGTCTCACATCTTACCTGAAGCATCAACAATGAACTCCAATCACCCAAAAACCAGTTTCCCAATCAACAATTAATGGGACACCAACAATATGATGAACCTTCACTCACGTCTAACTTGCAACACTTAGTTCAAGGCATCTATAATGTCCCCAATTTTAATAAAGTGACTTAATTAAATTAATTATTTAAGTGGTCCCAAAATTTAAATGATGTTTTAAAGGGCTTCTTTAATTAATTAATTTAGTTATAAAATAAAAGGGGGCCAAAATAATAAAATAATACATAAAGTATGTAAGCCTGTTTGTAACCCTTCAGGAAACTTCCTGGAGCACTTTATAAGGCCATGATTGGCATTGTAGGAAATAATCGTGAGTCATCTTTTCTTATGTATTTGCGATTTCAATTGGAATTGAGTCCTCGAAGTTTCGGAGGTGCAAGGCCCTCCCTAGTCTGTAATTGTAGTTTCGGTGGTTAGCAACCACCTTAGTTTTCCGTTGGAGATATCGATTCAGATATTTCACTTGTGCGTGACTGTTCAACTTTGTGAAGTCTTCACTGAAGACAATCTGAGATATATAATCTAAAAATGCAAATTCACTTTTCTTAGCGATTCATTCCGGTTGATGGTGTGAGCTCTTTGTTAACACCTTATTCATAAAAAATAATACATTATCAATTAAGAGTGCTGAAGGGAGTCGAAGGGTGCTGAGTACCGAAAGGGGTCGAAGGGTACCAAGTGCCAAAGGGTGCCGAGTGTCGTCGGGCACATCACCTACATTGTCGTCGGGCACATCTCCCTCGGGTACATTGTTGTCGGGTACTTGCCCTTGGGTACATTGTTGTCGGGTATTTGCCCTCATGTGACTTTCTGTCGGGTGACTTCCATTGTTTGGTACATTACAGTGGTATCAGAGTTGGCGATTCTGCTAGCCTATCAGGAGAATCATGGTGCCGAGTGATGGAATGGAAGATGCATATGTGGATATGACAGTCTTGATGAGGGAACTAAGAAGAAGTGAACAACAGCTCCGCCAGATCCTAGCAAGAGGACACAAGCAGATTAGTGAGACTCTCAAGTGCTTGGCAGATGGAAGAACGAAGGGCGACATGTCACCTACACAACAGACCAATAAAAGACTGACGATTCCGACTTTCCCTCCAAGGAGCCAACAACAACCATCTTTGGCTGAGTCCTTGAAGCAATTCAAGCAGGATTAGATTGAGAGTGGATGACAGATAGAGATATCTCTCAAGGACTACATGGAACTGCAAATGAAGTATCCATCCTCCAAGGGCAGTAAAGTCCAACAATAATGTGAAGCGAGAGATTGATAATGGGCTACATGACACTTTAAATCCTAAAGAGGATAAAGACATGCTCACAGATCCACTTAAGCAACAAGATGCTATGGACAAGCAAGAATCAACGACTGTCCCTTCAAATGGAGAACACCTAAACTTTCAAGACACCCGCAAAGGTGAAGAATATTCTTGCACAATTTTCGTCAATCCAACACTCGTTGATCAACTTGATAGAAATGCAGGCTCTATCAGTGATCCTTCGAATGAGCAGGCTCTACCAATGGTTGTTCAGGCTCATGAAGATGCAAACTCTACCGATGATCCCTTCCAGGAGCAATCTCTACAATTGATTGGGCATGAGGCGTGCATGATTGCCATCTCTTCATGTGAGTGGCTTCCTCATTGGAACAACCAGTTGCGCATGAGCTTTGAGATTCCAGCCCATCATTTTTCGCAAGAGATTGATTGACATGATAACATCGATGTGTTGGATGGTTGGCTTCAGTGGGATCCTAATAACTCTAGGTATGACAACGTTTATATTAGAGTGGAGCAACAAAAGCTTGATGGAGATTTACCTTCTCGCCTACATCCAGGTGTGTGCACATGGTCATGTTGCGGCATGGAGATTTCAACGGATATGGCTATCGGTGATCGCGCATGGTTTGGGATCCTGGAACTTGTTAGACAACAAACAGTTTGCAGATTGCTTGAGGGCAAGAAATCTTTGGGCTAGGAGGATTGTAATGTCCCCAATTTTAATAAAGTGACTTAAAAAAAATTAATTAATTAAGTGGTCCCAAAATTTAAAATAATATTTTAAAGTTCTTCTTTAATTAATTAATTTCGTTATAAAATAAAAGAGGGCCAAAATAATAAAATAATAAATAAAGTATGTTGGCCTATTTGTAACCCTTCGAAAAACTTCCTTCAGCACTTTATAAGGCCATGGTTGGCATTGTAGGAAATAATCGTGAGTTATCTTTTCTTGTGTATTTGTGATTCCAATTGAAATTGAGTCCTTGTCGAAGTTTTGGAGGTGCAAGACCCTCCCTAGTCTGTAATTGCAGTTTCGGTGGTTAGTAGTCACCCTAGTTTGTCGTTGGAGATATCGATTCAGATATTTCACTTGTGCATGACTATTCAACTTTGTGAAGTCTTCACTTGAAGACAATCTGATGTAATTTGAGATATATAATCTAAAAATATAAATTCTCTGTTCGTAGCGATTCATTCCTGTCGATGGTGTGAGCTCTTTGTTAACACTTTATTCATCAACAATAATACATTATCAATTAAGATTGCGGAAGGGAGTCAAAGGGTGCCGAGTGCCGAGTACCGAAAAGAGCCAAAGGGTGCCATGTTCCGAAGGGTGCCAAGTGTCGAAGGGTGCTGAGTGTCGTCGGGCACATCACCTGCCTTGCTGTCGGGCACATCTCCCACGGGTACATTGCCGTTAGGTACTTGTCGTCGGGTGTTTGCCCTCGGGTGACTTCCATTGTTTGGTACATTACAACATTACAACATTATTTTTTGCAAATCCTTCAATTCATACAAACATTCCAATAGTTTTTGTCTTGCTTGCAAGACTTCACAAAATTATAACTTGTCAATCTAAGTGTGAAATCTGTGTAGTTCTACTTGAAACCAGATAGGGTAGATTTTGCAGCACTGGAATCGATTTCGCTTAGGGTTTTTGTAAAGAGCTTGCCTGGCTCTAACCCTCAATTTGACTGCAATAAATTCTAAAATTCTCGAATTTGATTTCTTTTTAATTTTTCCAGCAATACATATATATAGTTTTTTGGTATTCTTTTTACACATAACATAATTGCATTACAAGAAACAATTAAATTTGAAATTACTTTTGCAAATCATAGATCACACTAAGTAAACTGGATTGCAACATACTCAAATTGTATCAAGCAAATTACAATGATAAAAACCTTGTATTTATTTTCCCAAGCTGAAAAGATTGGCCGCAGCTGATGGAAGCCAAAGTGACGGTTTCCAGCCTGTCCCAAATGCATACAAATCTGGCCGCAACTCCTAGATGATGATGTTTTTTCCTTTTCACAATCAAAAGAACACCAACTGCATTGAATTTCTTCCCTCTCCTTCAATGGCGTTTGATGAACATAATTCAAAACCACACAATTCGCTAGCATAAGAATCCAACTCAAAGCGCTGAATCAAACAAAGAATTTACAATTCTTTGCAAGTAAACTCCAAACCCTTGTCTCCACAATTCGAACTAAAACATCAAATGAAAAATTCAGCATAATGAATTCGATTTCATCCAAGAAGCCTTTATAATGTCTTCATAACAAATCAAACCCTATCTTCTCGAAGACACTTTTCACTTACATAAAGACTATGCTTTATGTGCACATTTGAAATATAATAAACTATTATATTTCCTTCCAATGATGAAAAAAAGACCCTTCCTTTGAAATAACAATATTCTGACACATAGGGTCCCTATTTTATCAGCTCAGGATTTAAAACTTCTCAACTTGGTTCCAATGAGCTATAACACTAAGATGCCCAAAATACAATCCCAATAAAAATAGCAACCTTAGCCTATTTTATTAAATAATAATCACAATTCACCCGTCTTGCGAAAACAACTGACGAAGCATCAGAATCAAAATCCGACAGCACAGGAGTGACCCTGATGACGAAAGATGATGAATGAACCTGACGGGGTGACTTACTGAAAATAGATGCTCCCTCCAAAATCTTGGAGTCCAAACCGGAAGTCGGAAATAAAATCTAAGAGCATCATATAACTCCTCTAAATCATCTGAGCTCCGTGGAACCAACTGTTGACCTATATTAGCCAACAAGGACCCAATGATAGGCTAAATCCACTAACTCCAATGCTCGCTCAAAATGGGGACATTACAGTTTTTCATCATAGGGTTTGGCTCCAAATGGAATCTTCAAACTCACAATAGAGAAAATAAACATGGCTATAATTTCTCACACTTTACCTAAATATGGCTATAGTAGATATTGCTGCAAGACTCTAGAAACATGCTCTTTGATAGTTTATTTTTCAGTCCATGAATTTCTCTTGAATTCCAAATAGCTTACTACTTAGTAGAACACCCCTAATATCTTGTGAGACAAACAAGAGGACTCGTTAGGTTTCAGAAGATACGTCTACCAACTTCAATTTGTTGTCTTATTTCTAATGTGTTCAAGAAAAGCTCCTGTAAGAGAAAAATAATATTTTGACACGAGTGAATGGAATAAGTGTTGTTGCCTTAGTAGATAGGAAGATAAATGAATTGGTTTCAGAGAAAGCACAGGTTTGAAAGTGTAGAATCAAGCAGGTCTTCGAGAAATCCTAAAAGTTTGCTCCCTAGGTATGTGTTCAACAGAAGATGCATTTATTTAGAATTTGCATGCATCAAAATAAATTGGAGGGCCATCTTTAGCCATTCCATGAATCTATAATGCATGAATAATTTGTCGGAAGTGCAGGGACCATAGTACAAATGCTATTTTCCTTAACAATGACAAATGAAATAAAGTAGTATAAACTGCAAAGCAAGTTCTAGAGTATATTCCTAAAAACAAAATTTTAACTGTTTTTAAGTAATCCTGATTCTTCAACTTTATAGCAAATACTGCACCATAGAATTGGTTACAAGTGTTAAACATTGAATAGGAATTGAGCTTTTCCAACAGGTACAAGTGTTAAAAGTAAAGAAAATCTTCACATAGCCTTAAATAGAAATCTGATTACAATTGTTGGAAACATTGATGTACAAATCTCAAGCAATAAAAGATCAACTGTTAAAAGAGTTAACACTGTTGGCAAAGGTTAAAAAATCTTTTTGTTAATATTCTAATTGTAAAGCAAGAGCATCTATTTAAATCTTCATCTCATAATGATGTGAATATATATTCTACAAGAAAAACAATGGTACAAAGTTTAGAGCGCTATATGGAACCAGGAGGGGTTTCTTAAACTCTCAATATGATCCATGCTGAACCTAGGAGTTGCATGAATAGACAGTCAACCAAATAATTGACATATCTATTTCATTAACTTGCAAATCTGTTTAACATACAATGAAAACGAAAGAACAAATGAAGCACCACCATCATTCACTAGAGACAAGGGATACCAAATTAAGCTCTTTATTGTACATAAATAGGATTTTGCACAAAGAGTACACCGGTGGACCCATAAACACAAGATTGTGTTATTCTTTTGGGCCAAATCTTAAGGAGGATTGTGTGGTGTTGAGACTGTGTGCAGATATGGGAAATCAGTATCCAACTTTGAACCATCTTGTTAGTTTTGAACTCCCTGCTGGATAATTGTTGTCATTGATGTCAAAGGCGGATTGAAGTAAATTGTAAATGTCCAAAGGCCACTGATCGCTTTTATCCTTGCAAGCTCTTGCCATGGCCAACTGCAAATTGAGGTGTTGAAGTTGCCTCATTTAATGAAGATATAAGATGGTTGTGGATGATTGTGAAGAAGGATGTGAAGACATGGAAGACAAATCATATATAAACCAGCAGATTTGAGAGCAAAGATAAAATATAGGAGGCAAATTTTATGAGGGCTTTGTAGCAGATTTATGAACAACACAGTAGAAAATGTATGAACAGAACTATAGCAGATTTGTGAGCAGCATCATAGCAGATTTTTGAGGAGATTTATAATAAAATTTTGGAGAAGAGTTAGAAGTTAGTGCCTCTTATATAAGAAGATTGGTGTCTTGCTGAGTTAGTGCTCAATTGTGGGGATTGGTGTCTTTAGTGGGTTAGTCCCTATGAAATTTGTAAGAAGGTTTTATATAGGCAATATTGTTTCGTGGTTTTTTCCCACAAAGGTTTCCACATAAATCTTGTGTTCCTCTTGTGGTGCATATTGTGCATATTTGTTTGATCCTAAATGATTGACATTTCTAAATTTTAAATCCCGCGAGCCCCCCACTCCCTCCGATAGTGCTCTTCTCTACAAGGAAATGAAAGATTTCATGAACTTTTAATTTTAAAGTCCACTTTAACTTCCCTGAGTCTTGTGTGATATCCCAAGAAGCTCTACGCTCGAAATGCTGATTAGAGGCTCAAGCAATATCGTCAAACACTTTGCATACAACCTCTTTGCTTGCTGTTTCAAGTTTCAGTCTGATAATGATTGCTTGAAATGATATCAAATGTGATTTAAATGCTTTCAAACAGTTACTAAGAGGTCTAGGCAAAGAACCATAACGCAAATGCAATTCTTTTGTCTTTTTGAATGCATATAGATGTCCCTCACAATGTAAGTATGCACCTACAACTGCTAGACACTAATGCAAACATTTGGCATGCAACATGGATATGAACAATCCATCAATTACTGACCAAGCAATTTATCACTTCTCATTAAATGCGCCAATTACAGTGCAGATATAAACATGAATATCCAAAACATATATGCAACCAATAAAATCTGAAATATGTGTTTTATCGAAATCTGAAATATATTGCAGCATAGGAAAACCTGGCACCACATAGGCCTGAGAAGAGATGTATTTCATCAAATGGAATCTGCAAACCACTGATGCTGAAGATAGAACAAATCTGAAACCCAAATGAATGGGAAATCTTAGCCATTTTGAGCTAGGACACTCACGCTAAGATGCAAGGACTCACGTGGGTTATGAAGGAGTGTAAGACAACCTCCCATTCACCATTTCCAACCACAATATTGCAATGATTCACCACTACTGATCAGCTATAGGTATTTCTTGTGACTTCCCTGGATTTCAATCACAAACTTCTATAATTTCACACAATCTGAACTCTTGGATGAAGCCCATAGACTGACAAAAATTCATCTGGTCTCTCACAGCCTCAAAATTGCAAACACTGAAGAATTGTCGCCCCTCAATGCAAAGAATTGTAGAAACCCTCGTTTCTTCCCAATTCCCAAGAACCAACTCCAAAGCAATTATTCACATATGCATAATCCCCAATCGATTTCTTCCTTGGCTTTTTATAATATTCTCCATAAGTTCTTTCCACAAGGCTTCTCAAATAAGTCACATTAATTACTTTTTAAATTGCAATGTATTGACTTTATAATATCAATTAATAATCCCCTTAGAATAGGCACCCAATTAAATTAATCAACTAATTCACTTTAATGAAGACTTAGCCCCATTCACTTTAACATTTTATAATTGACCCTTTATAATATATTATCAATAAAGTATGACTTTATTAATAATAAAATAATCGTGAACACAGGCTATAAAAACTCCTCCAAGGAATCAACTATAAATCCAGATATATACTGCCAATGCCAAACATCCAAGTGCCCTGCCAGAAATAGCAACTATGCGAAACTAACTATAAATAGTAAGTCCTTGAATAACTACTCAAGCCAAGGATGCCAAATCACAATACTGCCACAAACCTGTTCATGCGCTCTGCTAAAGATATAAATCTCGACTTTTCTGAAATAGACACTTACTATAAATAGTAAGTGTGCCAAACTGAACGAAACGAAGAGCAATTTGGAGCTCTCCTGTCCTTTGTAATGGGAATTGACCTTCGGTTCTGCCAACTAAGGCCCTCTAACCAATTGGCTTAGCCTACGAGGGTCACTGGTAGGCTAATCCAAACCACCAACCATGGTGAGCTAAAAAGGGGACATTATAGTCTGCCCTTCTTGAAATTGCTTGTCCCCAAGCAATATCATAAACCAATAACACACTAGTCCACCCAGATCCCAAGGGTAGAACTGTGTAATGTCCCTGTGATCACTAACTAGCTCCTGTAACATCATCATCAGTGCAACTGACAGAACCTGCCAAACTAAATCAAATCTGACACTAGATGTCTCAGGAGTGAACATCTCAGAGGGAAGCAACTCGAAAGGGTAACAAAACTTTCTTCCCAAAATTGCGCAAAGTGAACTGCCATACACACTGTCCAACACGTGCGCAATTGAACTGTGCATCCAAAAGTGGTCGTGCACAGGAGGACCAAAGGAAAAACTATAAGCACTCCTCACTGTATGAACTTATGAAAACTCCTTAGTGAGCTCTGTCTGAAATCCCGATGCACTGGAAGGATCCCAAACTTTGAATAGAAGTCTGCCAATTAAACATCCTTAGACTTTTGTTGCTCAACTCTGAACTCAACTTCATCATGGCCAAAGTGGTGAAGCCAATCAACATGACCCGCCCAAACTATAGTGCTAACCCTATCATCACTTGGGTCCCAAAGCACACTGAACTCATATCCATCCGTACTATGCAGATAAGAACATCCGAAGGTATCTATAGCGCTACCACTATATCCATCCTCTGCTAGTCTCCCATGGATGTGCTGACTCTGCGAGTAATCCAACTTGCAGCCACTAATCCCATCTATAGCAGATGACAAATACCGAGCCCACAAAGGATGACACAACCTTGGAACCAATCCACACCGATGCATCAGCAAATCCTCTATGTGTGAATTAGGAAGGTAGTGATGAGTACTCCCTATGTAGTCTTCATAAAAAGCTCCCACCTTGGTTAAGCGTTGACTATCATAATTTTGAATATAACCTCTGTCATCTGACTCATCACCAACAACACCTGAAGTGGATGTAACTATAGAAGAACTTGGTGTAACATGTGGTTCTCTACTGCTCTCAACAGATGCACTCCTTTCATCTGTATCAACTGCACCCGTAAATGCGATAGGTGTAGCCACATCCTCAACCAGCTCACAACCATAACCCATGGATATAAGGTCATCACCAATTGCCACTGTGGACAACTGTATTGTATCTGTAGCTGGTAAAGACTGTGCCAACCTTAGCTCCATGCAAAGCTCCTCAATTCGTGACTGAGACTCATGAAGGGCCAATTGCGCTGTCTCCAATGAATCCATAGTCACTCCCAGCTCTTGGGTGAGCTCATCTACCTCCTCTTCCTTTCCCCTTAGTGCATCATAGAAAGTGCAATCCCACTCGAGAAGATAGTCTCTGTCAACCAATAACTGTAAGTAGTTATGATTCATTATTCAGATGACTTCTCGTAGTGTATGGAACTCTGTAAGGGAAAGATCACTATCACTGTGCTCATTTGACATAGGAGTACCCCAACCAAACGTAGCCACTAACGAGCATCATCAAAAGTGCTCTACGGCTGTGGCAATCATGCTATCACTGACCTTAAGTTGCCCAACCAAATGATGTCTCTGAAATTCATGACCCCCATGCAAGCTCTCTAAATCAAAGTCTGCACTGTGATATGAGGCTATATCCGCAATGCTCACCTCTTGATCAACAACATCACGTGTGCTATCCTCAGTGCACACATCATCAACCAAGGTACTGCTGCTATGTACCTCAAAATACGACAACCTCCCATTCACCATTTCCAACCACAATATTGCAATGATTCACCACTACTGATCAGCTATAGGTTTTCTTGTGAATTCCCTGGATTTCAATCACAAACCTCTACAATTTCACACAATCTGGACTCATGGATGAAGCCCATAGACTAGCAATAACTCAGCTGGCCTTTCACAACCTCAAAATTGCGAACACTAAAGAATTGTCGCCCTTCGATGCAAGAATTGCAGAAATCCTCGTTTCTTCCCAATTGCCAAGAACCAATTCCAAAAGCAATCATTCATATGTGCATAATGACCAATCAATTTCTTCCATGGCTTTTTATAATATTCTCCATAAGTTCGATCCATAAGACTTCTCAGATAAGTCACATTAATGACTTATTAAATTGCAATGTATTGACTTTATAATATTGTTGTCCTTAATTTTGCATTCACAAAATTGAACAACCCTACGCTGTTCAATTTTGTTGTAATTGGTAAGATTTATCTCTAAGGTTTTCAATGCTTTGAAAGAGGTTTGTTTGAGGAAATCAGTCATCCCTTGATTTACCTTTGATTTTACTTCTTAAGAACATTTTGTCTTGTGTTTTCTTCATTTTTCTTTGTTTTGTGTTTTGTTATTGGTTTTGGTTTTGTCTTAATATTGTGGCCTTCGCAATTCCGCTCGTTTCGAGCTATCTTAGGCGTCGTTTGGATTCGTCTAGCTTAAGTTATAGGCGTTTGAAGTATCCTGCCAGTGGGGTTTTTCAGACAGATTGCATGTCTTTGAAAAGTCTTTTAAAGGTGGACTTTTTCTTGTCAATTGCAAAAACTAAGAATTGTTTTTATATGTAAGGTGGATTTAAGCCTCCACTTCCAAATTTCACATCATTCTGTGAAGTCTTGCTTAATGTTTTTAATGACAGTGGGCTTTTAAATCATGTCTGCATATCAAGTCATTAGAAAAAATACTTAAGTTTGCATATAAGAGATTATATATATTCTTCAGTAAGCAGACTTTTCCGCAACATTTGCATATTTAAATCTGAATGTATATGTTGTCTTAAAGTTTTACTTTTAGTTAACAAGATAAAGGTGGGCTTTTTGAATAAAATTACATTTACCTTAAAGTTATTTAGAAATTCTTCATAACTTAAGAAAATGGTGGCGATTTTTTCTCTATTTACATATGCAATATGTTTTTAAAAAAGCCCGTCATGCTTCTTTATGAACCCACGGTTTCATCTTTCGAAAGTGGAGGGCATCGATTTTATCTCCTTATGCATATTATTTTTAATAGTTAAAAAGAACATGTGTGAGAGCTTTTAAAAAGAGCGTTTTCATTTTTACATGAGGCGTCGATTTTTTAGACAAATGCATCTCATTTGGAATGATGAAACATATGCGATTGCTTCTTTAAAACCCGTCGCATGGTTTGAAGACTTAAAAGTGCGTTTTCTTCTTTTATAAGAGGGCGTCGATTTTATAGCAAATTGCATATTGTTTTTATATGCTATTGCTTTTTAAAACGTGTCTTCCTCTTTGAAAAGTGCTGGGCACTGTTTTTATGACTGATTGCATACCATTTCTCATGCAAATCAAGTCATTAAAACACGTTTTCTCTCCATAAGAAGCAGCGTTTTCATTCAAGAAAGCCATGACGGGATTTTGAATGGAATTTGCATAAAAAATGTGAGTTCCTCAACCACAAGAAGCTGCGTTTTTGCAAAAGTCGTCCACCTAGGGCATCATAGCAAGCAAAAATGGTTTTTGTGCAGAGAAATCCACCATTAATCTCTGTGTTTTTCACTCCTATTCTTTTGGGATTTTGGTAAGTTTCAAAAATGTTTCTCTTCAAATTCAAAATGCATTCTTTTATGAAAAGAGTTTGAAATTGATAGGGCACATTTTTGTTGAAGTTTTCCACCATGGTTGCTAATTTTAAGCAATTTAGAAGACATTTGGCACCCTCCTTCCATGACTCGTGAAATTACATTTAATTTGCATGAGGAATTGTTCAAATTAATTGCCTATATATCTCTTCTTTTATCTTCTCAAGCTAAATTCAAAATTCTCTTTCCATTTCCAGAATTTTGTGAATTTTGTGAGTTGAGAAGATTGTTGTTTTCTTTGCATTTCAAGGAAAAGGTATGGTTTTTCCTTTCTTTTCCTTTGTTGCACATGTACATTTTCTTTATAATCGTTTTATATATTTGTTTCTTATTTCCATTTCTACTTCTCTCTTCTTCAAAGTTGCATATGAGAATGACATTTATTCTCATATGCAATTGGGATTAAAAACCCCGTTCTTTATGGTGACTTTCCAAAAAATGCATGAAAAGATGCTAAGTGCTGCCCAATATGCAAGATGTTCCAAAAAACCCACCTTTTCATATTCCCATATTGAAAAGATGAGCATAAAACTCCCAATATGCAAAGTTGTACGAGAATCCCATTTTTTTCCACCATGCACAAAGTGAGAATATTTTCCTCATCTTTTTAGACTTGCTGTCCAAAATGTGTAAATGCTCCCGGAAGGTCCACTTGTTTATATTTCTCCTCTTCATAAAGGTCTGCTCCCTTTTCCCAACTTTGTTTCTTACATGGATTTTTCTACTCTTGTGATGAGGTGCTTGTTTTCTGGAATTTCCATGTTATAGTTGTTGCTGCAGCAAATCTTGTCATGTCAGAAGGATCCGCATCCCCAAAAGGAAAGGGTAAAAAGAAGATGAAGTACCAGTATGATAGATACCAGAATTCAATCTCCTCATATCAAGTCACGTCGTATGTGGATGAGATCCGAGATACTGAAATTGGACATCTTAACATTGATGAATTTCTGAAGAGGGTGGACACATCAACAAAGGATGATATGATTAGCATCAGAGAGAGTTATATTCATCATGTTTCCACTTTCCCTACAACAGTCTTAGAGCTCGAGTTTATCATAGCATGTGCTAAAAACTTTGATCCTGCTTCCAGAACAATCAAGGATCAAAATGGGAAGGTGGTAATCAGCCTTGATCCAGATAACATTGATCGCGTTTTCAGGGTTCCTCCAGCTCCTGTGGTGATGAACTTGTTGACAATGGAGAAATCTCTAAAGAGTTGGGAGAATGGAAAGGCGGCGTGCATGAAATATATCAATGAGAATTGGTTGATTGCCAAAAGACCCAACATAGCAAGATGGCCGAAAGGAATGCATAGATCTGAGTTCAAAGAAGAGATCCATGATCTCATAACCCTGTTAAGCAAAATCAAAGGATTGAAGGAATCAAATCTTTTCAAGCCATGGATGTATAAGTACTTTTCTTTGATTATCAAGTCAAGGCAGAGACTTTTCTGGGGTGAGCTCATAAGCGATATTCTTAGTGAGCAGCTGGTGCAAGTTACAACAACTGGTACCTTTTACATGAACTCATACTTGGTTTACATTGCTTCTGCCCTAGGGTCTTTTTCGGGGCTTTCTACCAAAGGAGATAGGTCTCAAGTGCCTGTTTGGGTATACTTTGATCAGCTACCCCTAAGATCAAGTCGTATTCATTACCGAAGAGTGCAGGATGCCTTCTTTGGGCATTATAGGTGCCTTTTTGATAAGGAACTCCCAAACAAGAGAGTTTCAGATGAGGCTTGGAATAAGGTGAGCGAGTATGGGTGTTTCTTCCTTCAATTCCCAAATTCTGCCTACTTAAGGGTGGGATATTTCAGAGAAGAGCCATATACCTTGCCCAGGTACCCGCCAAACAGGATCATCCTGGTGGAATTGGCTCGACAACTCATGGATGTACAGGCATATCAATCTACTTTGCATAGACCGGGAGTTGGCATCTCTTCATGTAATCCCTTGAAGATTGGTGGATACTCACTGGATACAGTGCCAATGGCTAAGTGTATGGAGTTCGAACTCCAAGAAATCAATTTGAAGAAATTCATGGCCAGGAGTTCTTTTGATTGGAGGGGCATGAATGATAAGATTAGAAGGCAGTTTGTCCATATTCATCGTCTTGAAGACATTTGGATCGATCTCCACACTGAGATAGATATCGTCAAAATGGACTACTGCCATCTTACAATTAAACAAATTCTGGACTTCAACCTTGCCCAAATTCCTGATGGAGTTGAAGATGATGATATTTTAGATCCGGAGTATAGGAAGCATCGCATCAAGAATTTGCCTGTTTTATCTCAATGCTGGTCAGTAAAGGAAAGTATGTCCATTTAGGACAGGTTTCAGAGCATTCTAGCCAATACTAACATTTGGTTGAAGAGAAGAGGCTTGAAAAGTATCAAAATCAAGCTTGTAAGTGACTTCGAACTTGCTGGTCCGATGGGTTTGAAATCAGATGTAAGGGTAAAGGAGAAGCAAGAGTAAATGAGAAGCATTTGCATAAGAAGTCAGAAGTATTCAGAAACTAGCTATCAAGGGAGGAAAGCTCATGGTTAAGGCTCCTATACCCATTGCAACATCCAAAGCAAAGGGGCCCGAAATGATCAGACTTTCGGATAGTGAAGAAGAGTTGCAGGATCCAGTTTTCCATGGGGTACCACAAGTACAAAAGGCGGATGAGATACAAGCCATGTATGAATCAGCACCAAAATTGGAGGAAGTTCCTATGTCACCACTCGATACCGATGTTGATTCCTTCACTATGTATTACCTGCAACACATTCAACTACAATTGTGCCTGCCACACCTATCTCTTCTACTGCTCCAGCACAAAAGGATGACTTATCACACGTCTTTGATGAGGGATTTGCCTAAGTTGGATACGCTTATGGCAAATAACAATCTGACATCTGCACAGATTGAGTTGTTCGTGAAAGAAGGTCAAGAAAATCCAATCACAACAATAGTACAAGTAGAGGCACCCATCACAAATGCCCCTACTACTTCTCAAACAGAGCCGGTAACTACCATGGTGACAACTGATGGCATTTCTTCTTCTTTCATCTTACCTTCTTGGTTAGGTGTTGTCACACATAAAAGGAAGAAGTTGGAAGTGCCTCCAGAGGAATTTGATCTTACACCATAGAACAAATCTCGGGCTCTAAAGAAAACAAAAGCAAAAATGATCTCCAAGGTCATGGTTGATGAGCAAGAAATCAAATATGATGTGGTAGCTGAACCATCTTCCGACAATCCTGCCAATGAATCTTAGACCACGAAATAGAAAATTACCAGGATCGAACTTGGTAAATAGACACGATTGGGGTGTCAGTTGGATGCTTAGGATGCAGTGGAGCAACTTAACAAGAGATCCGATAAGCTTTGGGAGAAAAAGCAGCAGCTCAAAGCAGAGAATGCCTATCTTCGTGAGATCCTTGAACAAAGAAGTTCTTCTCAGCAGGTAAATTTGCTTTCAGAGGAGACACAACAACATATTGTGCGTCTTGAGAAAAGGGTCAAAGTGATAGATGATTGGGGCAGCCAATTAGAAGCCCAAGGAGTGTTGGTCATTAAGGATGCACATTGTGTGTTCAAAAATGTCAAGAAGACTGTCGACTGATTACAAGAGCTGGTTACATCTTTTAATCAGCAATCAAAGACTCTAAGTGAAGACTTAGATGTGTGGAAGAAGATGGCAGAAGCTGACCTTGACATCCTATATGTATACAAGATAATCTCTTCAAAAGAGATGTATTTCAATATCTTGGATCAAATGATAAACAAAGAACAAGTTTTGAAGAACTTGATGACAAAGATTCATGATGCCATACAGGTGTGCACTGAACATGAGGGTATCATTGTCATAACCTTCGAGGAGCGGATGCACAAACTGATGACTGATGATGGTGAACTGGTTACAGAAGAGCAAGCTATGTCAAGGTTTGTGCAAATCATCCATCAAGAACTTAAAGCTGAAACTTTCAGTTGGAACTCCATGGACAAGCTGGCTGGTTTTAGAGCTATCTTGAATCAGCTACAAAAGAACCTTAGTGGATACAACGGTACAATTTTGAAGGAAGCAAGTGTGGCACGCAAGACTGTAAACATTGCTCAGCATACAGGCGCACTAGATCCAGATGTAATACATAAGTCTCTGTGTCAATTCCAGACTTGTATAAATTTTCTTTAAAGTGTTTTTAGAACACTTAGTTTTTGTAAAAGTGTAGAATCTTTGATAGATTACACGATAATATGTAAAGTAGTCTCATGTAATCATGCTGCAAGTACATTAGGTCCTACAACATTGAATATGTCAAACTTAGTTAGTTAGAGATAAGGATAGAACAAGTCAAAGTGGTTTAAGGGTTTCCCCTTTCTTCTTCACTTTCCTCCTCTTTTTTTAATATAAAGGAGAGAGTTCATTGTAAATGATCATCTTTTGTTGTGTGCAAGAAAACTATAGGCAAATCTCTTGAGTTCTGAAAACTTTGTGTTTCATCGTGCAAGAGTTGAGCATTTGAATAAAGGAATAGAGATTAGCAGACTTAGAGTTGTTGTCTTGACAATTAATGGATGTATTCTTATGTTGCATTCATTGATCCTTGTTCAAATTAAAAAGTTATCTTGCTTATATCACTGGAACACTTTAATTCAAGTTTTCTGAAGACTTTGTGCTTCAGGAGATCGAGGTTACTATAGAAAGTAGTGGCTGCAACAATTCAAAGCTGAAGACTTTGGACTTCAGTGGTAGAATCTTTAATTAAAGTAGAGGGTATTCAAGGAAAAACTTTGAGCTTTCTTGTACATCCGAAGTTAGAGTAATCATTTGAAGTAAGGATAAGAGACTTTGAGCTCTTATAGTTATTTCATCTTTAGTTAAAATAGACTGCTGTCTTAAAGGACTGTTCTTAAGTCATTCTTTGAGCCACCAATATTACTGTAGCAAGGAGTACTGTTTGTTATACAGTCCAGTTTGACTTGAAGCCACTTGCGGTAAGAAGGGAGCCTCCCGTATTGCTGAGAGGAGAGAGAAATCTGACATACTGCTGCCTAAAGACATACTGCTGCCTAAAAGAAACATTTTGCCAAGTTGTAGTCTTAGTGACTTGCAAAATATTTAGCCAACAAATATCAATTAATAATCTCCTTGGAATATGCACCCGTGTAAATTAATCAATTAATGCACTTTAATGAAGACTTAGCCCCATTCACTTTAACATTTTATAATTGACCGACTTTATTAATAATAAAATAAACGTGAACACAGGCTATAAACAATCCTCCAAGGAATCAACTATAAATCTAGATATATACTGCCAATGCCAGACATCCAAGTGCCCTGCCGAAATTAGCAACTACCCGAAACTGACTTACTATAAATAGTGTGTCATGTCCCCATTTTGGCTGACATTGTTTGGCGTGCTGGATCAGTCTATCACGGGCTCTCGTAGACTGGTGGCGATGTGAAGAGAGTCATCTTGTTGATCATTTGGAGATCAGCTGGTTGTATATTGCTCTTGGAGAGTGGTAGTTTGAGCCTACATTCAGTCTGAGCCTACATTCAGTTGTAGTTGAGCCTACATTCAATTGCAGTTGAGCCTACATTCAGTTGTAGTTGAGCCTACATTCAGTTTATGCGATTTTTGGGACTACATGTTATAATTTTAAGTTGAGATTGCACTTTTTATTTTATAAAGTTATTTTATTATAAAGTGCATTATAATGAGATTTTATAATTGGATGCTTCTAGAAGTTCTTA